>CM055441.1:11888440-11959294 GCA_029228465.1 Salix viminalis
ATTATTCTTTTTTTAGAAGCGATTTATGTTTAAAAAAAATCCATTGTTCTTTATGAAAATAATAAAAAACCTCTTTTTTATAAATATAAGATGGCATTTGGTTACTATCTCAATATATAAAAGATAAAAATATGTTTGGTTAAATAAACAAAAATATAAATATAAATAAATATGTTTATGTGAAAATTTTGAAATTCTTTTTTGTACTTTCAAAACATAAAATAGGAGGCTTATCTTATGTGTCTCTATTATTTTATATTTTTTATATACTAATATAGTAACCAAACACTCCATATGGTAATGTCTCCTTATTGAGCTTGCAAATTATGTGCTTTCAATTAATTTTCTAAAGTATATTTCTTTAGGATTTACTTTGTGACAGATTAAATTTACTTTGCAATCAAACAATAATAATAAGGCCCCGTTTGTTTGCTGAAAAGTGGTTTCTTTTTGGAAAGTGAATTCCGGGGAAAGTGAATTCCGGGGAAGTGAATTCCGATGTTTGGCAGTGTTATGGAAAATGAACTGGAAAACATTTTCCAGTGTTTGTTTGTGTTATGGAAAATGAACTGGAAAATAATTTATTAATAAATTAATTTTTTTTTCAAGTTTATTAAAATAATGAGGAACAAATCTTACAAATTAAAAAGTTGAATGAGAATGAAATTGAAAAAAAAATATAATTCATAAATTATCTCAAATAAAATAAATAATAATCAAAATAATAGAGATCAAATCTAAAAAAAATTAAAAAAAAATGAAAGGTGAATAAATTAAAATAATAATAATTAACATTTCATAAATTATTTCAAATAAAAATAAGTAACAATAAAAAAAAATGAGGACCAAATTTGATAGATAAAAAAAATTTCAATAAAAAAAAATGATAAGAAAAAAAAGCAAATAGCAATTATAAAAAATAAGGACCAAAATTAATATAAAAAATTAAATTTTAAGAGATGGAATTGAAAAAATAAATATTCAAAACAAATTATATATAGCAATCAAAAGTTTGAGGATCAAATTTGATATAATCAACAAATAATGACATTTCTAAATTTTTCACAACTTCCGGAAAGTGTTTTCCGCCCAAATTTTCCGGAAAACACTTTCCTGAAAACCAAGCCAATTTTTTTTTTGACTGAAAAGTGTTTTCCGATGACCAACTTTCCGGAAGACAAACAAACACAAGAAAGTTTAGAAAGTGGTTTCCCGGAAACCACTTTCCTTGAAACAAACAAGGCCTAAGTTCATTCATAAATATATCTATAGATATTGTTTTTATATAGACAAAATGAATGAAGTACAAAGGGTTTTTTACGTTTTTTAACAAGAAAAGGCTAATAAAACTAATAAGGTTTAATATAAAGAAAACTGTATTTAAAAATAAGAACAAAGCAATATAAACTAAAAGATATATATATATATATATATATATATATATGTGAGTTTGACCGAAATATAAATAAAACTATTATGAAATTTTGTTCTTAAATCAAAATCGGAAATATCCGAAGCCTACTTTATGTCACAATTCGATCATGCGTATTCTTTGTGGAAGTGTCAATATTTTAAATTTAAAGAAGCTCAGTCTACGTATACCATGAGAAAATCTTATTTTTCGTGCAAAACTTGACCATATAGCTTACGACGAGCCGATTTGCCCGCTTCGCTGGGCTTTTTTATCTATGTAGAAAATTGATTGATTTTATAAATATTGTATTTTGTTATTTTAATATTTAATTAGTATAATTGATAAAATCTATTAGAAATAGTTTTTTTCAACCAAAATATGATTGAATATTGCTATTGCTAAAAAATATTTGATAAAATTTGTTAGAAAATTTGCTAAAATAAAATGATTTATTAGAAATTTGTTGTCACGGATACTCTGGTTAAAAAAAAAAACAAAAAAAAACCTGGTTAAAAAAAAACAACTGACTTGGACACTAAAAAATAAAAAATAAATGTGAAAAAAAGGTAACCCTTTTTTAAAAGGAAAAAAAAGTCTAAAATTAGGATTTTAGAAGAAAAAAAATAAACTCAGATTTTAGAAGAAAAAAAAAAACAAATTAAGTTTTGTTGGCGGAGTGGTTCGAACTCCTACGCGATCAGCACACAGGGAACCACTCGGCCACAGCTATTTTTGTCATTTTTACTCTACAAATAAAAACAAAGAAGCCCTGTTTTTTTTTATAAAAAAAACCGAGCTCATGTAGGCACGAAGCAGCGGATCTAATATTCAGTCCACAGTGCTTTGTGTGTGCGTGAACAGTGGCTAACTGTAGTAAACGATCCATTTCGAATAAACTTATGACACAGAAACAACATGGCTAATTTCAAAAAAAAAAAACATTATCATAAATATTATTCAAAATCAAGGCATGAAAATCACCTAAATGACAAAAAAAAACACCTTCGAATAGTTGAAATGGCTAAAGCATGAATATTATAAATGAAAAGGGACATTAAAATAATTTCATAAATGAATAAACTACCTAAAACATCATTCAGAACTTCCATAGAGCATAACTTCCATTCCTATCAGCCCAATATGAATTGCCTGGACGCAATCTACTTGTGCACTCTTACAAAATGGTTGTCTATGAAACAATTAGACCTGCTTTCTCTTTTGAAGTTTGTCTTCCTGCACTGAACTGGTATAAAGGCATTGAGTAGAGTAGCATTGTTCTTTATGAGAGCAAAATGATGATTTAACAACATATAGAGGCATGCAAAAGGAGCAGAAATGATTTGACGATTTTGTTCATTGGGAAGTCTTGACAATGAAAAAACATTCAAAATTATTAGCGATGAAATGAAGGAAAATGAAAGACGCTGGAGAAATAGAAAACAAAGCTTGAAAGCAAATGTAAGTGATTGAACACTGCAAGGAGATGATTGTAAATAATTTTTCCAAACAAATGAATTATGCTTTGATGAAAATATTATTTATTGCAAATATAAAAAATAAATTCAAACTTAATGTTGCGTCTTTAAAAAAAAATATGGTTATTCTGTTGATAAAATGTGTCCTGGAGATAAATTGAAGGTTTAAATGTCAATTTTGCTGATGACGCTTTGTTGTGGAAATGTGGAAAAAATAGCAAATCTTATAAGCATTGTCTTTGAACAGGGCAAATATTAAATGAAAAAAAACCTCAAAACTAATCACATGCAGCTAAGAAAAAAAACTCCAGCAGGAAACTTATGCATCCAAATAAAACTTGGTGATCATCAAAGTGTTTTGCTATCAGAATTGACTATCCATTTATTTGCGTGGTCTAGAAATATTATGTTTCTTACTTCTTGAAGTGAAGTAAATTAAAGTTAATTAGACCAACAAAGAAAGACCGAATTGAGGATATGCTTTTTTTTAACCATTAGAATAGTATTAGGCTAATGATAGCAAAACTACTTTACCAATCTAAATTACTCAAATGAAAAGAAGATGAGAAAAGCTTATCAAATTTGCTGGCAATAAATGGCCAACACAATCTAAACCACTCAATTAATGCTTATGACAATAGGCAAAAATATACATGAAAAAACAAAAAAGGCAAAAACAAAACATAAGAAAGCAAGATAAACAAAAGCATTAATGTTTCATATAAAAAAAACTTACACATACCAGCAGAGCAAGGGGAGTAAGTTTTAATCTCAATAAAGCAGTGACCAACCGGTAAGAAGGTAAGAAAAGCTCAAAAGTATATCGACATCAAATACATAACACTAATCAATTAAAGTGAGAACAATGGTAGCAGGGAAAAAACTACAAATTATAAAGCAAGCAAAACATATAGCTAAAAAGCACAACGAAACACAAAGGCAAAAATAAACTCAGACACCCTGCTAGCAATGAAAAAAAAGTTCAAATTTCATCATCCCTAGGTTTTTTTCTCTCAAATTTGTAATTATTTTTTTCATGTTTTTTATTAATGTTTTTTCATCGAATTCATCCTCCAAAATTAAATTGGTTAAGAATTATGCTTCTCCATTCAACACGGGATCAAGATTTAATGAGGTGCAAAGTTTAAATATTAGACCAAGTTTAGAAGGTTCGTTTGGGTTTACTTGGTTTTTTTATCCTTTTTTTATGTTGATGCTTCTTTTTTAGAGTTGTGTTTTGTTATTTTTTGCGGTTTATTTTATATTAAGTTAGCATTGGGTTGTGTAATAATCTTGATACTCTTTTTACCTCTTTTTTGTTGATTTGTTTGTCAATTTATTTATTTTTGTTGTATTTTTATATATAATTTAAATTATCAATTGAACAAATAATTTAGGACTGATTTTTATTATCCTAACATTTTTTATGTTAATAAATTGATTGGCCAGCAGTAAACCGTATGCAACAAATATAATTTGTAACTAAAATTCAAGTCATTAAGTATGATCTGGATTTGATAATCCTTTTATTGCCAGATGATCAAAATTTCAAATCCTATTTATAAATTAGCCTATTGTAACAGTTTAAAGGGAAATGCTAGAGATTTAGAATTTTTTAATCCTACATTTGAAAGAAAATGAAGCAGACTGACATTTTGCCTTGTTCTTCATAAAATGAAGCTGACTATCATTTATCTTTGTTCTTCATAATTTTGTGTTACTTATTTTGGATAAATATAAGAAGGGCATGCATGTGGATGTAGATTCAAAGGTTTTGAGGTCTAGGCATATGAATTTTGAAATTCTCACCATTTGTCTCAATTCAGAACCCTTTGGCTTTTGAGCGAAGTGGCAAACTTGGCCCCTGCCGTCTATCTTCACCAGTCCATAACCTGATTCACGACTGCAAAGTAATCAAGACAGAATGTTATATTAAAAAGTTTTTCCTTGGAACAAATAAATAGAGAAAAAATATCACTTGAAGCACAGCTAAAGATTCAACAGACTTTTCACCCACAATTGCACATGAAATTGTAAAATCAACATTATTATCAATTAGATGTTATTGATGAAGCAAACAGGTAAGCCCGAGTTTAAAAAATGCTAAATATAATCAGAGTTAATGTCATTAGAGGAATAATGGCATACTTTCACAAAGTCCATATAATTCATTCGGTAAAGGTGATCTCCGTATAAGATGAGTATATTCTCAATGTTCCTATTCTTGGCATCCTACAGGAGCCAACAAAGTTCATAAAACTCCAATTCAAGTTGTGCAAGGGATGAATAGCAATGTGGAGTACAATTAGTTGTATGCAAATGAAAATGACCTAATAATTTTTCATATTCACCTCAAAAACCCATGTAAATTGCCTCACTGCATTTGTTGTTCCTTTGAACCACTTCATCCCTGCTTCCCTTGTTGTTTGACTTGCTGCTAAAACCTGTTAATGGGATGTGTATATTATCCATCACTACATTATGAGGGAACCATGTTAAAATTCAAATTTGATACAATTTCCTTCATTAGATTCCTTAGTATTATAAGAACTCTAGATTGGATAATATATGTTCAATGTTATCATTGAGGTTCTCTTATTACGCATCTGTCAAGATAGGATGATTTGCAATTTCTTAATGAAATCATTGGCATGAAAATTTACCAAAAGTAAGCTCTAGTTTTGTATCATAATATGATTATATGTCACAAAAAAAAACTAATTTCATGGTCTGATTGCTTTCTCTCCACACATAAATCCTATATAATAGAAAAAAGGATAAAAATGCCATCCTGGATTCTGTTTGCAGGAAATTTCCAATTCTAAAATCTGAAGTCAGAGAAATAAATACATGAAGAATGGAATCATACCTCCACAAATCCATACCCAAAGTTAATACCATTTTTGAAACACATGCGCGCAAGATACCAATTCAGGGAAGCCTAATTGATTCGGGTGAACACAAAAAACTTGTTTATTCCACTATTGATGTAGTTGTTCATTGGATGTCGAGAAGCCTGCAGCACTCTCCAAGTGGTACCTGCAGAATACCATGAACTGCATATTTAAATCTCAAACTTTATAACAGTAACTCATAATCTTCTATAAATTATATGTATTTTCTCACATCTGGTGTTGCTGCCTTTCTGGTAAAGGGAAACAGCTGAGTGTCAACACCTCCTCCTAATATGATTGATGCTATATTTTTTGGGTTTGTTTTTCTTCTCTCAAATTGTGGCGGCTGTAAGGTCTACCATAAATTAGAAATCATTCAAGGATGAACAGACATCAAACTATGATCAAAGTCACGCATATTAAAAAATAAAAATCATTATTATTCAGAAATTAAGGTGGCCATATTGATATTATAGGAAATTTTAGTTGCGGAGAATATCAAAGAATGATCATGAAATACAAAAATTTATTATACTGTCGAATCAACTTATCACAATTTATTTGCCATTACCTGATGTCAAAACAGAAAAGGCAACAGTAGGCTCGCGCCTATTGACACTCTTGTCAATTTTAAAGCTTTTTGTCAACTGGTTAACCCAAACATTATTATTGAAACTCCCCCTGGCCATTTGACCCCAAAACTCTTTATCTTCGTTATTGAAACCACCTTTGCTAGCTTTCTCCACATGAGTATTGGCTTTCAAGGTCATATAGCAAAAATCCATCGCAGCACTCTCATAGGTAGCCCACTTGAAAATCTTGATGGATCACAATAAAAAATTGTTACACCCTAAAAAATAATGGATACAAATCCCAATAAAAACTGAGTTTTAAACTAAGTAACCTAGTAAAGTACAGATTACCTAAAGATATAGATAAAGTGATCCATCAAGAAAACCCAGCAAAAGGCAACCGCATAAACTAAACCGTGTGGAAAGTAATCCATGAAGACCTAATCGGAAAGAGTGGATTTTAGCATAGGGTAAGACAGAAGGGATAATTTTGCAGATTCCATATTGAGAAGCTTCCTTTTCAATTTTGAAAATTTAAGCAATTGGATCTTCGAATTCAGATTGTGTTGGACGATATTAAGGTGCTAAAGGCAAGTTTTTAGCCATTGACATACCTTTGTACTTGTTGGTGGTTGTGGTGGTTCTGAACTTTCACCCAGAGCCGCCATCAAAGAGAAAATAAGAGGAAAAGTAGCTTGTTGGTGGTTGTGGTGGTTCTGAACTTAACCCACCCGGAGCCGCCATGAAAGACAAAATAAGAGGAAAAGGCAGTTTGTGGGTTTATGTTGGCTTCTCAAATGAAGTCCATTGCGGTATAAGCTTGGAAGAGAAAGAGAAGGAGATCGTTCGATATTCAATCTGCCCTTCATCTTTGTTTTGATGGTGTTTTATGTTTTTTTTCTTTTATTGTCTTGCTTTCGGTAAGGGTTTTTACTTTCATTGTTTCTTGTTCCTGTCATCGACCAAAATGTTGTCTTGTCAAATTAATTAATATCAAAGCGTCATAAGCAACTTTTCAATTAATTAATATAAATAATATAAATTGCTTTGTAAATTTTTCTACAACTTCCAAATAATTAAATACAAAGTAACACCAGTCTTAATAAACCGTATTCTTACATCATTTTTTTCTTTAATTGATTGATGGGATATTAGGCAACTAAACTGAACAATAGCTTTTGTTTAATCGGCATTCCGCATCCCAAGTCAAGATAAACGGTGATGGAAGGCACACTCAGCTAGACTGAGGGAGGTTTAGCTTTATTTGTGAATGCAATTCGCACAGACACAGGATGGACTCTCTGTTTATTTTTTAAATCGGGCAGAGTGAAGCCGCAGTACATAAGCCTTGTTTTAATTTTTCGATATACGTGCACTTTTGATTTTTTAAGTAACGTTTCAGTTTTAATTTTTCGATATACGTGCACTTTTGATTTTTTAAGTAACGTTTCTCTCTGACTCTCTTTGGATGGCAACTAATAATCCACTCTTTTTTGCTCCTTTCTCGTCCTATTCTAATATTGACCATCCAATGGTGGACCCTTATATTAAATGCCTTGTAATGGCCTTTCTTTGCACTTCCCGTTTGATATTTTAAAAGGTGGCCTCTCTTTCCTCTCTTTTTGTCTACTTCCTTACTGCAACTTTGATCTCTTAAAATATAGGCGTGCACGCAGTGTGGAATTTAAGCTAAGAAGTAGCAGATCACGCACCCCAGTCCACAGTGGATCCGGGTGTGCGTGAATTTTTAGCTCTTTTGTAATACCAATATCAACACCTTAAAATATATATATTCATTATTTTTTGGAATTGTGATCTCTTTTAGGTATTCTATAAAATAATAATAATAATAATAATGGTGGTGCGTGTAAGCTGATCCGGACACCCTGATTATATATAAAAAAATGTATAAGTAAGAAAAACAAATAGGAAAAAATATTACGAAAAAATGAGCCCAGGGATTATTCGCGGCGCGCTCAGTTGGTCAGGAAAAAAATATACTTGGGAAGAAACAATTGTGGTACGCGTAAGCTGACGCGGACACCTCGGTCAAGGAAAAAAATGTATAAGCGGCAAAACAAAACAGGGAAAAAATTATATAAAAAAAAGTGGATTCAAAGATTAGTCGTGGTGCACGTAATTTTCCCTAGACACTTCAATTATAAAAAAAAAATCTTGTTTTTTGTAAGAAAAAATTAACAACCAGTTATGAAAAAAAAAATCTTTTTTTTAACAAAAAACATTCTTTTAAAAAAAAAACTTAAAACAAAAAAAAAAAGCAAATCAGATCTGTAAAAAAAAAAAAACCATTTTTTTAACAAAAAAATATCATATTCTCAGGAAGTAAGTTCGTCAGATTAATAAAATGAAGAGTACCGATAATTAAATGCACTAATCACGAAGGAACAGGTTCAAAACAAATTACCTAAAGAGCTAAAACAAATTTTGTTATAGAATCTAGTACGGACCATAAAATAGTTATAAAAAAAAAAACCATTAAAAAAGAAAGAAAAGCGACTTCAAAGAAAAAAATGGCAGCTTAAAAACAAATAATAATAAAAATAATAGGAAAAAAAAAAAGGAAAGCAACTTTTGCAGACAGTTGCTTCCCAAAGAACAAAAACGGAGGGGAAAAAAAACAAAATCAAAGCTGCTGGTCCAAGGATTTGAACCCCTGCGCGCTGCATTTTCCAGCGCGCAAGGAACCTCTCGGCCACAGCCACCCATTTGTCTATCTCCACCAAAGAAAATACAAAAATCAGACCAGCGTAAAAAAAAAAATAAAAAAAAAGAGGAGCACAAACTCGCGCGAAGCAGAGAGACAAATTGCGAGTCCACAGTATTTTCAGTCTGTGTGAACAGTGCAATTCCGAGCTCTTTTAGCTCTTTAGGTAATTGTTAAACGGTCGATTCCGTCATCATGAGTCGTGAGAAATATAAACACGATTTAATAAAAGTTTTATAAATTTGATTAAATTTAATGCTATATTTTTTTAATAATGAATACCCCTTGTTGCACACCTAGGGTTCGATCCTATATAGAAATTACTAAATGGTTGTGAGGCTACGATTTGGTTAGATCAAACAAAAGAGTAATTACAAAAAAAATATTTAGGTTTTGCTAAAATTTTCAAAAAAAAAATCACCATATAAAGGCTAACTCAATGTGACTTGATGATTTCAAATATAAATTAAATGAGATCAAACAAATCAAAAAAAATATTATGAAACTCAATTTCAATGAACTCAATGCTAAAGAATAAAATTAAAAACAATCAACATTAATTAACCTACTAAACTTGTGATTCGGATCATGAAATCAATATAATCTCATAAAAAGTAAATAAAAAAAAAATCTAAATCAACCCCAGTTAATTTGTCAAACTCGTGACTAAGAACATAAGGTGATAACCCAACAGAAAACATTTTATTTTCTTATGATAATTTTTTTTATATGGCTAATAGTGAAGTGAGAGTCTAATTATAGTGTACTCCATAAGAAAGGCCATGTACAATTCTAGGTACAAAGTCCAAAATAGTTTAAGTAGGAAAAATAATTCTTGAATTATAACTGTAATAATTTCCATAACAATTTTCAAAGAAGTGGTGACAAAAAGCTTATACAATTTTTTTCATTTTTCAATTTATTTCATTTTTCAATATATTTGTATTATATTATGACCAACGCTTTTTATGATATATTAAAAAGATTTGATAATAAAAAAGTAGCACTTTGAATAGCTTACGGACCCTTTCAATGAAATCTCATTTGTACGTGCGTGTATAAACTTGTATAGCATATTTTATAAGATGCCCTTTTCTTCATATAAATTAGAAGCATTTGGAGTGACTCCTCAAGCATCTTTCTTGGCCAACTCTGTTTATTCTTTGCTCTCTTTCATCTTTCTCAGTTCATGAACGCGCCTAACCTCATTTAGCCATGGTGGTCGCGTCTGGAAGCCGTGACAAAACTGGGTTTTTCACTCAAGGTGTGAAGCTCAAGGCTAACATGGTTGATATGGCTAGGAGTGTGAGAAAGCTCGGACAAGAAGATCCAAGAAGAGTTTTTCATTCACTAAAAGTAGGGTTAACACTTATATTGGTCTCAGCTTTCTACTACTATGATCAACTTTACAACAAATTTGGCCCCAATACAATATGGATTGTTATGACTGTTGTCCTTGTCTTTGAATTCTCCGTGGGTAAATCTCTGAACTTTTTTAAAAGTACAACAAGAATCCCTTTTCATGGTGCAACCTCTACTCGATCGAGTCATAATCTTGACTGTGGTTTGGTTTCTGAACCATAAATTTTCAGGGGCTACTCTCGGAAGAGGATTCAATAGAGGAATCGCAACACTGCTGGCTGGTGGACTAGCTATTGGAGCCCATCACCTAACAAAGAACCTTGGACGTGTTGGAGAACCTGTGGTACTTGGGTTGCTTGTCTTTCTACAAGGTATCTATAAGCTTGGATGCACGCAAAATCATGTCGATCCTTACTGTTCAAGAAGTGCTCATGGATTGAAAATTATTTTGGTTTTTATTTGCAGCTTCAATATCAACATTTTTTAGGTTCTTTCCGAAAATTAAAGCAAGTTATGATTACGGGATGTTAATATTCATAATGACCTTCTCTTTTATTTCGGTATCTGGGTTGCGAGACCATGCAATATTTAATTTAGCACTGGAAAGACTATGTACCGTCAGCATAGGTGGTGTTGCATGTATCTTTGTTTCTATTCTGGTTTTTCCTGTGTGGGCCGGCCAGGATCTTCACAATCTGATCGCTCTCAACATTGAAAAGCTTGGCAACTCCTTAGAAGGTACATGCTAAGTCGTAGTACTAATCGATCAAGTAGTGGATGCATTCATTCCAGTTGTTCTTTTTTTCTCAACATGCAGATGTTCAAAAACTTACTAAGATAAGGTGAAATTTACAGGATTTGGTGATGAATACTTCAAAAGAAAAGTAGGTGAAGCGTGCAAAGACGACAAGGAAATTTTGGAAGGATACAAAAGTGTTCTCAATTCAAAAAAATGTGAAGAATCCTTGGTCTGTGTGTGTGTATCTCTCAACCCCGCCTCCTCCTCCTCCTTTACCTATTCACTCGTGTTTTCTTTCTGATAATAGTTTTGATGCCTTTCAGGCTAATTTTGCAGCATGGGAGCCAGGTCATGGTCGGTTCCCGTATCGACATCCATGGAAACTATACCTAAAAGTTGGAACTCTGGCTCGAGAATGTGCGTACCGAATTGAAGCATTGAATGGATACTTGAATGCTGACATGCAGGTATGAGAAAAAAAATAAATGCCGATTAGGAACAATATGCTAAGAAGCACTCCGGTGATTCGTCACATGCTTATCTCTAAATATTTGCTGCTTATTCTTGCAGGAATCATCAGAAGTTAGCAACGTAATTCAGGAAGCATGCACAATTATGAGCGTAGAATCTGGAAAAGCACTAAAGGAACTTGCATTGGCAATCAAAACTATGGTGCAGCCATCTTCTGCAGATTCCCACATTGATAAAGCAAAATCTTCTGCCGAAAACCTTAAATCTTTACTCAAATCAGGCATATGGGAAGACATTGACCTGCTGAAAGTTATAGCAGGGGTTACAGTAGCCTCCATACTTATTGATGTGGTCACATGCACTGAAAAAATTGCTGAATCCATACGTGAACTTGCCTCCACGGCCCAATTTAAGAGTGCAGAGCCAACTCTATCACCAGAAAAGTTACAGTCGGGACAAATGAAGTGTGTAAAATTATCTCAGATACTAAAGTGCCCCCATGTTGTCATCATTGTCAGTGAATCAACTCCGGCCGTCTTCTTCACCAAGTGAGAGTTCTTCAGCACCCAAGGCTAGCAAGCAAAGGATGGAAGCGTAAAGATACTTGTATTTCAATTTGTATCATCTTTTTTTGGCTCAAAATATTAGCCGTTTTCTTTCAGGATGAGGTAGATACCAAATTTTTCAGCTATTTATGGTTAACTTGTATTTTTTATTTACCTGTCATTTTGGAAAAGACAGCAAACATGGCCATTAATAACAACTTTATGCTCTTTTGTTCTTCGTCCATCGATCATGTTGTGCCAACATATCTATGATTGGGGGCTTAAGATGGACAAACTCCATTATTATATGTGTTTTAATATCCAACTTTTACACGTTCAAATATATATGAAGCGATATGATTTTTAATGTGCTGATAAAAAGAACTTGTCCTTGGTTGCCCTCGTGGACCTCAGGAAGATATTTTGGCAAAAAGAAAGACCAAAAACTCAACGTTTTGTCAAGATTTGTAGATATATCTCTGTAAGTAATGTCTTCATAGACATTTTCAAACAAAAATAATCTTCAAAGAAAAAGACTTCAAAAACAAAATACAATTTGGATTGCAATCAGGCAAGAATTTAAATTATAGTTGGTTAGAAAATTATGCAGGCATGCAATTTAAAGTTTAATTAAAAGAATACAAAAAAAGGATTAAATTGATAATAATTAGAAGAATTGGAAGACCAAGTATCGAAATAGAAAAGATAGCAAAGTTTAGAAGTCTAATTATTATATTGAGGGTTTAATTAAGAATAAAATTGGAATTGAAGCTAAAATTGGTAAAATTTGCAAGTCAAGGACCAAAATGAGAGAAATAGAAAAGTTTGGAATTCTAATTAACTCAATCAGTAATATAATTGAAGAAAAAAAATGAAATTTGGAGTCAATTTGCCTAAAATTAGAAGAATTAGAGAATTACAGACCAAAATAAATGCGTGCTAAAATTTAGGGATTCTACTAATTCAATTAAGGGTGTAATTGAAGTAAAAATAGAGATTTTCTTATCCAAAAATGCACAAATTAAAAACCTAAGGACTGAATTGTAAAAGACACTAATATTGAATGATAGTTTTGAATGTCATTGAGGGTTTGGTTGAAAGAAATCTTAAAAAATAAACCTAAATTGACTGAAAATGAAAGGATTAAAAGTAAAATGATTAAATTGTAAAGAAAGAAAAAGATGAAAAACAAGTAAAAATAAAATAAACCTAAGTAAAATAATGCATAACATCATTTCTTACCAAAACAATGAGTTTAAGGCCCTAAACAATGTCATTTTGCATGGTAGGGATTTGTCTTCACCCCCCACCCCACGTATGCATGACTTTATAGTCCTTTTTCTTCTCCTTTTTGTAGGTCCTTAGACCTTTTTGTGATCGTCGTTTCTGTGTCTCATGCTAGCATTAAATGCCAAGAGACGTGTCGTTTTCCCTTCTCCTGCACATGTAATTCATCTTTAGTCTAAGATTTACTGCTTTGCCTTCTTATGGTGGCAAAAACACATGCCTATAAATAAAAGATTGACGCAATGCTGTGCAACATTGTTGGATAGCCAAAGATTGACGCAATAAAATTAACAAATAGAATTGTTCCACTTAGAAAGGTTATGAGACCTTTCTCCATACCTATAAATAAAAGGGCTTGGTAAGGAAGAAGAGAGAAGTCTTGAGAGAGAGATTTTGACTTTAAGGAAGAGATAATGGGTAAAGGACAAATCAACTTGCCTAAAGATGAGAAAGCAATTCGGGAATATTCGGTATGGAATTTAAAAGCGTTTTTAAAAAGATTTAAAATTTTATTATTTTTATTTTTTAATTTAAATTAAAAAAAATTGATGTTTTTATATTATTTTCATGCATTGATATCAAAGATAATTTTTAAAATATATATAATTTTGATGCATTTCTGAATAAAAAACACTTTCAAAAACAACATCAACCATACTTCCAAACATAATGAGAGAAGAAAGTAAATGAGAGGAAAACCATACTTAAACGCCAAAATATGAATATATATATATATATATATATAAATTTAAAGTTTAGTTTTAATTTAGGATTTGTTTGTGTGTCATTCTAAAATCCTTTCAGAAACGTTTAATATATGTCAAATCTAAATGAGTTTTATAAACAAATTATAAAAATCAATATGAAAATATGAAATATGATAAGATAAGATTAATCTAGTGTTTAAAAAAAATCAAAGTTTTTTTTCAAAGTGATGAAATATTTTTTTTAGGGGGATTAACACCAAGATTTATTCATTAAAAATACAAAATCAATGAAATCTCCTAATTTTGTACATTAGGTAAATAGGGATATATACCTAAAACTCCATTAGATGTGAAGTAATATGTCTCTTTTGTAGGGTATGAGAATGGCAATGAGTAGTACCCTGGCCACAAGTTGGAGGTTTGATTTGAGCCTTTCTTTTTATATTTAAGGCTATGAGGAGAGAAGTGTGCTAACAAGGTTTAAAAACTCCTCGAAGAACTACTATAATGTGATTATTCAATTTATCTCTTAATCAGCTGGTTTTATAAGAGAAAAATACCTTTGTATATAGATATCTATAGAGAAGAAACAAAGACTTATATCATGTTAGAGAATAATATAAATTATATTATGAGATTTCACCTAATAGCTTAAGTTTTTAGGTGAGTTGATTCTTTAACATAATATCATTAATTTATTGACTCAGTGATCACGAGTTCAAATCTCACTACCTTCATTTTATTTGATAAAAATCAAGCACAAGGTAGTGTGGGCTTGTGTGCAAGTTTCAAGCGCGGAGAGCTTTCACTTGAGACGATGTGTTAGAGAATAATATAAATCATATTCTAGAACCTCATCTAATAGATTAAGTTTTTAAGTGAGTTAGTTCCTTAACATAGCATGGTGATTGCAAAAAAAAAAAAAAAAAGTTAACTTGGAAAGGAGTTCATATACGAAAAAAATTCATAAAAAAAGTTTAGTTAGTAAAATGTTAGAAAACCAAATACATATTTAAAGTGTATTTAATTAGTTAAATGTTAGAAAACCAAACTTCTTTCTAATATGCTGCATGTTTCACATTTCAGGATGAGATCATTGAGTATCATACGCATAAAGAAATAAAAACCTGTCCTTGATTATATTAAATAGAGGTGAATGGGGATGTTCGTGGGGCGTTTAATTATTAAACAATTTGTTTTAAAATATAGTATCTTGGATTTGATTATCTTAGACCCAAAGAATAAGAAATAAAATGCAGATGTAGACAACTACTTAGCTACCTCTAGGGATTAATTTTGTTTTTTTGGACGATAGAAGTTGCTTCTACCATTGTTATAATATGAGTTATTCACTAAATTCATCTAAAATAAAAAGGCAAATATGGTAAAAAAGTCAAATCAAATATTTTGAATAAATTTTAGGAGCTCGATTGTGTTTTTATTGTGCTCGAAACTAAAAAAAATCAAGGTCAAAATAAATTATTATTGAACAAATATATATAAAAATTAAGTCTAAGATCTTAATTATATATTAATATGCCAATTTCAAGTAATCATGAGCAAAATTAAAGTTTAATTATATTTCAGAATTAATTTAGATCCAAATTGAATTAGGTGCACAGATTTAATTATACTTTAAATCGGTCAAATAAATTATTTTAGGGGCTTAATTAATGAAAAATTAAGTTGAAGAGCCTAATTTTCGCTTAATTAGAAAGATTTTATTTTTTGGAGACTAAATTTAATGTTTACCAAATTAATTGGTTGCAATTATGGGTAAAATTACAAGAAAATCAAAGTTTTGGGGGTCAATTAGGAGCTAAATTGAAGAAATTCATAGGCAATGACCATTTCATAAAATATATCAAATTATAAGGTCCAATTGACAAAATCAGGGATGACATTGAAAGAAATTAAAAGTTTAAGGGTCTCATTGTATAAATCAGAAACCAATGACAAATATGATAAAGGTGTAAATTTTGGGCCATCATTGAAGTTTAAAAAGGACAAAATTGAACAAAATTGATAAGGGGTGTAATTAGTCAAATTAACATTTGAAGGATCAAAATGAATTTTGTAGTCCCCGAGGGTGGGGTGTAGCGGTTGTAACCTGGGGCTGCCAAAGGCACGACCCAGGTTCGAGGCCGTGCACATTCAACTCCCCTCGCAAACGCCTGGGACAGCCGGGGGTTTACACATGTTCTGGGCCTACAAAGTGCGCTTTCCGGGTCATGTGGTTCCCCCGTTATCCAAAAAAAAAAATGAATTTTGTATAACATCCTTAAAATAACGTCATTTTGGGGAAGAAAAGATGAAAAAATGAAGGGACTACATGACGTGTCGCCCGGTCCATCAAAGTAACCAGATGACATGTTTTCTGGTTATTATTCATTATTTACTTTATTTTAGACGAAACTCAACTTATGGACCTATTTTTCATGTGCATTTAATGTCTCTATCATTTGTAAAAGTTGATAAAATTTGCACTAAATAACCTTTGATATTCTACCACGTCGTAGTATGCTCAATTCAAGTTGATTGACACCATACACGTGGTGGCGACCCCTTAAAATTGTCAACTCGAACAATCTTGAGCTGTCAAATCTGACTGCACACCATATTAACTTTGAGTCATTGGTTAGGATGCCTCTATGTTTAATCAAGGGCTAAGATTTTACACCAATAAAAACAAAATTATCCTCTTTCAACACTTTTAATAGGAATTGATTCCATACTCACGTCATTAAGAAAATTGAATCCAAAGTTTGAAAAAAATTAGCCCCTCCCAGCACGGTGATTTTGCTTTTTTTTTTGGCCACCATTTCCTTCATTAGTGCCCCCTCAACCACCAGAGCAGTCTGCCTTCATGATTGAGCCTCCTCCCCTTACGGTCGACAATTCCTTTCCTTTTATTCTTCTTTTTCCTTCTCAGTGTCGCTACAACTTCTATTTTTCGAGGTTTACATCGGCCACCACTCTTGTCACCGGCACCTCCTATCTGACCTCCTCTTCATGGCAGCACCCATCAAGTAACTTCTCTTCTTCTCCCCCTTGTCTCTCCGCAAGTTGGAGGTTACCACCTACTGTTTGCTTCGCAAACAAAAATGTGAATTAATTCACACCGACAGTAACCTCTCATGGGCTGACCCATCCTGACCCAGTCCAATTGGCCAGGTCAGAGCCCAGCCTAGTAAACAAAAAGAAAGAAGCCTGTTGGGTAGCCTAGCAGCCCACCTAGATTTGGGTGGGTCGACCCTAAGGGATGGGTTTGGCCCAACCCATATATATTCATATAATAATATTTAAAAAAAAAAACGAAAACATTCCAGAATATTTTGAATGGGTATTTCAAAAAAAAAATGAGATTTTTTCCGAGTATTTTCCCAAAACTGTTGCATAATATTAAGTTGTGTTCTACAAACTCAATATTAAAAATATATGTTTTTTTTCCGAAAACTTTAAAAAAAAATTATAATGGTCATTTCAAAAATTTTGTGATCTCATCACATGTTTTTCCACCAGGTTTGTTCAATATCGGTTCATAGACTTACTCTGTGATTTACAAAGTCAACTAAAAAATATGATTTTCTCTAAAATATCTAAAAACAAAATAAATAAAAAATCCTTATTTCAAAAACAAAATTGTTTCTAAGCATATAGCCACATCCTAAAATTTTCTTGGGCTTGTGTTTTACAAAAATTGCATTTTTTTCTCATGTTATAAAATGAAAAAAAAAATTGTAACCAGTTTATTATTTTCGATCAAGGTTCCACAAAAAATTCAAAAAACCCTTAAATAATCATTTTGTTCATTTTATTTATTAGAATTTAGTTGTACACTTTAATATTTGGCAGTGTATAAACTACATTATTAAGTATGTTTTAAAGTATTAAAGATATGAAAAAATAAAACACAATGCTAAAATTCATACTTTAGAACTATTGGGTTTTTTATTCAATAAAATAGAGATTTCCTCATGAAAAGAGATCTGTCTTGAACCTTAAAAAATAATGAATTGAAATTTGACATATAAAAACAATTAAACAATAATGCAGTTTATCTTAGGTAGGGTATACTAAGGATGATGTGTTTTCTCTTTACACAACTAGTCTCTTTACACTCTCGCAAACCATTAAGTTTTCTAGTAACCATAATGCTAGGTTGTAAATTCTGAAAATATATAATCATATTTCTATTACTATATCTATAATCCTTTTTCCACCCACTCTATCTCGAGGAAGCCCAAAAATATTATCGCGACAACCATGATTTTGGTTTGAAGTAAAATAAGAATAAGAGAAAAAATCGATGCAAATGAATAATGAAAAATACAAAAGAAACTTTATAAATTATAACACTATTGTAATAGCTTTTGCTAAAAAAAATATAGAAATTTAGAATAGAAAACAATGATATTGTTTGGTAATTTTAATGTTAGTTATACATTTAATTTATGGAAGCTTTTATATAGCTATATAACAAGACATAGAATAAGATAAATTATATAAAATATTTTATCATCTTCTTAGAAGAGATAAATTATTTTTAGATTACCATAATTTGCTTATTTCCTTAATTTTTTTTTATTGATTAGAAAATAATCAAGAATATTCATCTTGATAATCAAGAATTTTCATTGAATATTTTTCTTTTAGAGATTTAAATGATAGGTGATAATATGTATGTATAATAAATAATATATAAAAATAAGTTTATTTGAAAAATATAGAAAATCATATTTTTCTTGTTTAGAATATAAAAAGTACTACAACTTATAAAATAGAACTTGAAATAAAGCAACTTGATCACCAAGTTATAAAACTAATCATTAAAGCGTCTTTAGTTTTGTTCAAGTTATAAAATTAATTTATATTAAAAACTAAATCATTTTATTTAATTGTTATTTTTAAAATAATTAAAAAAATCATTTATTTATTAAATTATTATTTTATTTTTTAATATATGCGATCATTTTCATTTATTAAATTATCATTTTATTTTATCTATTTTGAAGTTATAAACTCAAATATTTTTATTTTATAAAATGATTTATGAGAAATAAAATTTGTATCTTCCAATTATTTTATGTTGTGTTTCATAAATAAATATGTTTTTTTATTTAATTTCATTAGCATACATACAAAAAAATTAAAATTAAAATCCACAAGAAAAGATATTTTTAAAAATTTAAGATAAATGATCACAGCTCGTATACCGAACGGATCATTTCTGATTTGATTAGTTTGGCAGGTGACAATCACAGTGACGTTGGTAGTGACGGTAACAGAAGACGGCGCCTTCAGACGAATTTCCATCATGGAATATATATGGCGAGGATCTTATTAATGGCTTCCCTAATAATTTCTCAAAAAATGGCTGCATGGGCCATCATTTGTTATCAGTTTCAACTTGAAAAGCTTCTTATTTTGCTACTCTATAAATTGAGTCGCACTCTGAATTGTTTCGTTGAACATCCACCTTTCCTGTCTCTGTAGATTTCTTATTCTCTAAGGTTTCCTTCACTCGAAATTTCCAAGGTTTCCACAGAAATGGCATGTCCTTCCAAGTTCTACTCTCTCGTTTTGGTACTGGTGTTGTTCTACCTGGTCGTGGAAGAATCTAATGGTCTGAATCTCACCCTCTATATATCTCTCTCGTTGCATGGTTTGCTTATTAAGAATCGGGCCATGCATCATGTCAATTTTTAAATAAATCTAATGCATGAGCTGGCTCCAATAAGTTGCTGAAAATGTTATCTTCCCTGTTAGCAGGATGCAGTACTGGCCGGAGGTGCTTTTTCGCAGAAGCTGCATCTCCTGTGGACGTCAAAAGCCGGAAGGTTTGGTTTACTTTGCTTTTTATATCTCTGTGGTTTTCCTTCATGATTTTTGTTTAAGGGTTTCTGTGGTGTGGTAGTAGTGTTATTGAGGTAGCTACAAATTTTCTGTTTGCTCTCCGTGTGACCAGGTGCTGGCTGTCTTGACGGGTGGTTTGCGTAGACCAGCAGGAAGCACCGGCGGAAATGGAGAGAAGTTGGAGGTCCGGGAGCTAAGGGCGGCGCCATCTGGCCCAGATCCTTTGCATCACAACGGCGGCAGCCCCAAGAAGCCAAGAACACCGTGACTGCACCGAGCAAAAACCATATATAGCTCTGGTACTAGTAATTTCGTAGTAGGTTTAGGCCAACAATAGGAGATCTTTTGCACCAGCTCTGTATCTAGACTGATACAGCCTTTTGTCTATCCTCGTAAGAAAAAATGTTTTACCTGTGCTGTTATTGTGGAGGGGAGATCACTGCTCGTTCCCTGTTTATATGGAGTTATAATGAACTCCTCTGTTAATGCAAATATGTGTTCATCTACTGCATTTTTGTATCTTGAATATCTACACAAGCACTTCTTCCTCTCTTCGATGCGTGGACATCAAGGACCAGTATAAACAAATATGGATTGTATAATTTTTTAAAATGATTAGCCATTTTGATCCTTGACAAAGGATATATCTATCTATATATATATATACACTTTGTCTCCTTCTCGAGCAAATATTCAGAAGTTGGCCCAGATCCATGTGGTACGTGATGCAGGGAAGTGCTTCTGTTTAAGTGGCAAGAGAATAAACTAAGTGAAATCTGATGAAATTAAGTGAAACCCATTTGAGCCCTAATTTCTCGACAACCTGAAATCTCATTACAGTGCTGCTGAGGTTGAAGAGCATGCAGGTAAGTACGTCACTGTAAGAGATGGAGATGTTCTTGGGGTCAAGTTTGAGCGGCAGAGTCAAAATCAAGAATGATTATTTGTAGGTCACAGGCTTACGTATCTCCTGACAGTGATACGAATGGAATAGAATCAAACGGCTGCAATCCTTTAAAGATAGTAGTACCAGATACGACCCTTCAATAACTAACCTCGAGCTTCTATACCAAACTCAATTTTTAAAAACTCAAATGTTATAGAAAGATGCTCCATGAAATTCTATTTTTTTATATATAATTCACAATTGCTCTATGATGGAATTTATATGTTAAAAATGTTGTAGGATCTTCCAAGGAAGTCGTTGTTTTCATCGCATTATGATATAATGATATTTTATTTTCAATTATTAAGATAATTCATTCGTGATTCTAAGTATATTTTTCATCAAATACAAACAAATTCATGAGATTGTACCAAGTCGAGATGTGTTTGATACTCGCTCCCTCATCTATCTTGCCTTTAATTTTGGTTTTTTTCTAGGGTTTAAAAAAAAATCTCTTCTACTTTTTTCCAGCACTGGCTGGCAGTTAAGAGGGGAAGAAGATGAATTTTGAGTTTTTTCAACTTATTTATAAAAATACAGTTAATGAGTCTACATATTATCTTTTTCTAAGCTATTGATATTCTCACATGGTCTTTCTAAACTTCGATTACCTTAAAACTTCAACCCAATATAGTGGCTACGTTGCAAAAAGAGAGTTTTAAGGGAAAACAGTTTTGTCATCGTTTGGCAATAGTAAGAGTATAGTTTCAATTGCTATGGGACCATTTATTTGTATTTTATATGCTAATTACCCAATTTACCCTAAACTTCACGACTTAGAGCAGAAACTATCCTTTTCTAGAGCCACATAATTAGAGTCTAAATCATTTCTTGGCAGCAATACTCACCAAAGAATTACATATAGAAAGAGAACCCAAACTCCTACTCATACAAATATTCACAAGTTTGATACCATTTGGTAAGTGACTGTCACGATATATACATTAACTCAAGTCATTCGTGAGGAAATGTGAGCTGTTTCTTAGAAATATTTCTTAAAAAATAATATATATTTTTGAATAAATAAAGCTTTTGAGAAAACAATATTTAATATGACGTAATGAACCTTAAAAAAGAAGAATGATGGAAGTGTGAAACCCCATCTGAGCCCTACTGTTCTCCAACTCGAAATCTCATTACACCGACGTCGTTTTAAGGCCTGGCATGCAAAAGCACAGTGTGGATGTGATATTTTACAGAAACAAAGCTTGAGAAAAATAAATGGGAACAGCTGGTGATTACGTCACTGTAGGAGATGTGATTTTCTGGGGGGGCTAAACTCGGACGGCAAGGTCGAAGTCAAGCATGACTGAGTTAGATAGGAATCAACTGGAGATGATCCTGCAATAACTAACCTCGAGCTTTCATGGCAGAGATAGATGTGACAGGGATGACGACGACACTGCATGCTCAGGCTCATGGCAGAGATGGATATATATATGACGCCAGTGAAATCATTCCTTTCATTTCAATCCACAGATCAACATTGGAAAGATGAAATCAGAAGATTTAAAAAAAAAAATAATGAAAATCCAACCACCTTGGAATAATTTTCCATTAATGGCATGAATCACGTTGAGCCACATCTACATAGTAATTACTATTAATATCATTACGAGTGAAGAGCTTAATCACAAGAACAGGCTCAAGGTCGTGAGCTCATGATTTATTTTTAATGAAAGTTAACTCGATTCAAAAATACATTTTATTTTTGATCAATACATTATCTCAAAAAAAAATGTTTGATATAATAAATAAGATTGCAGTAAAAAAAAAAAAGAGATTTTATTTATTAAAATAGTGTAAAAATAATTTTGCCCTTCTAAATTGAGGTTGCTTTCGTATTTTCCTCTTCTTTTTTTGGTTATTGCCAGTTTCGGTTAGGTTTATTTTGATTTTTTTTTCTAAATAATATTATTTTTAGAAAAGAAAATAGTTAGTGTGCTGTCAAAAACATCTGTGCATAGGTGGATCTATTTTTTTTTAGCAACACGTGGCTTCATGTGGCAGTCTAACACCACCTTCAACGACAACATTGGAAGAGTCCCAACATTTTCTTTTTGATGGTCGTTTGCGATCACAGTGAAGGAATAATTGGGTTTTGGTGAACTTTTTTCTTTATCTGGTCTTTATTCATTAATTTTTATATGTATTGTTGTTTTTATATTTTTTAATTATTTTTTCAATTTTATTCTTTATCATTTGGTTTAATTCGAATTTATATTCATTATGGTCCTTTTTTATTTCTATTTCTATTTGTTTTGTTTTGTTGTTTTTATTTTTATTTTTTCTCTTCATTCTCATCCTTCATCATTTAGTTTATTTCATTTTATGTCAAATCTTGTCCCTATTTTTTCTTTTCTTTTTTGAGTTTCATCTCTTGATATTTATTCATTTATAATTTTTGCTTCATTAGTTTTTAGGATTTGTTTTCTATGAAGTTAGTTTAGGGTTCATGATCAGTGTCACTGATTCTATAAGATAAAACAAGTTCATTACATTCCTTTTTTGTTCCTTTTTAAAATTAATATTTTTTATAATTTTATCTTTTAATATTTTATTTATTACAAGTTGTTCTTCATGTTTTTCGTCCCTTTCTTCTCTATAAAATTATTCCAATCCCATGTTCATAGTCATATGTTTAGCGGATTAATCTCAATTCATTTGGAATTTTTTTTTTAAAAAAAAAAAAAAACATTTTCAACCTTCATCACTCTTTTTGTTCCTATTTTTTCAATTCTTTTTTCACTAGATTTATTTTTAATTTTTTGTTGTAGCATTTTTTTGGTTTAGAATTTTACTTCGTTCTTATTTAATGTTTGCTTTATATGGTGTTACACCCGAGTTCATGACAAGGGTCATCGATTTTAAAGGTTAACACATGTTGAGTTTTTTTCTCTCCTTTTATTTTTATAATTTTATTTTTCAATACTTGATTTATTGGGAAGTGATCTTTATACTTTTTTTTCTCTTATTTTTTTTTTATTGGATTATCCCATTCCTAGCTATTATATTTTCCCCCATGGTCGTGCAGTTACCATGTTAGCTTGAGCACAATTAGATTTTAAAAAAAAAACAAAATCTTTTATTATTTTCTCCCTCCAACATTTGTTTTTTCGATAATTAAGCCTCATTGTTTTATTGAATTTGTTTTCGATGAGATTACCCTTATACAACAATCAGGCTAAAGTTTGACTTGACATCCTTTTTATGTTAGAGAAAATTTTGATCAACCCACATTGTAGCGAGGCCACCAACCATAGTTAGGATATTAGAGTTTGTCATGTTCTTTGATTTTCTTTGTGTATACTTATCTTTGTCTCATCACATAAATCATGTGTTTGATGAGTTGATTTAAGTTGACTCATATGTTTTTTAATGATTATTTTTTAAGTGTAATACTTTTTTCTATTTCATTTTTCAACCTTGTTTTTTTTTAAAGATAAGCTTCATGATCATTTGTAGTTTGTCTTTTATTAGATTATCTTATTCATATGATCCAAGTTGCAAAGTTTGATTGGATTTCTCCATTTGTTGGTGTTCTTTTATTTATTTTTATAGTTTTTGTTTCAATTTCATGCCTCTACATTGAACTTGTTTGGAATTGAACTTCAATTTTCTTTTCTATTAGCGTATTTCAATTTTATAATCCTGATTGTATATTTGGCATGCTTTCTAGGATAACACATCTTTTTTTTATTAGATTGATTGGAATCTAGCTTAGTCACCTTTTTTATTTTCTAGTTTTCTATTAGTTTTTTTAAAATACTTGTCAAATCACTATTATTATTTGCTTTAGTATCATCTAATTTAATTATACTTTGTCGCAAAGTTATTGATCCCGTTCCGTTCCAGTGAAAATTCCGGGACAAAACGGCGACGTTTTTGTCCCGGGTAGAATTCCGGACCGATCCGGCCATTCCGCCCGAATTCCGGCCGGAACGCCCCGGTTTTGTACCGGGGGTTCCGTTCCCGGTGTCAGCCAAAACGACGTCGTTTAGGAGTTAATAAACCCCCCAGACCAGACCCAAAACCCAATTCCCCGATTTTCTTTTCCCCAAATCAATTCCCCCAATTCCCCGATTTCCATTTTCCCCAAATCAATTCCCAATTTCCCTTGCCCTAATCTCAAATTGATCTCAAATCAGCTCACAAATCCAGTAACCCATCAATTGAAAAGCTCAATTTGTAATCTCAATCCCTAATCTAGCTCAAATTCTGAATTCCTAAATTGAAAATCAAAATCACGGCGGCACAATTTGAACAGCATGGCGGCTATGGAAGAAATTGTCCGTGAGGATGAAGAATCTGATGAAGATGAGGAAGAAGACGATGTGGACACAAGTGATGGAAGTGAAGAGGAAGATGAGGACGAGGAAGAGGAAGATGAGGAAGAGGAAGATGAGGACGGGTAGGGTTGGGCGGCGGCTAGAGAAGAAGAAAAGATGGGTAGGGTTGGATATTGGGTAGGGTTTTATGCTTTTATTGGTTTTTAATTATAGGGCTGCTGCGCCAACACAAATTTTTCTTATACCTCGTTTTTTTTTTCAATAGTCACTATCATGCCAAAAGCAATTTCAAAGTGTAAATTGCATTTTGCGTGCCTCAACTTTTTTATACTAATTATTATATAATAATTAATTATTAATTATTATATAATAATAGTTAACATAAAAAATAGGGGTATTAATTTGTAATTAATTTGATTGAATTATTTGTAATGGAATGTATTTTAATTAATTATGTTTGAAATTATTGATTATTTCTTAATGTGTTTATTTTGTTTTTTTTAAGTTTTTCTAACATCAAAAACAATAAGTAACATTAATTAATTTCAAAATTCAAATTCAAATTCAAATACAACAACCATAAAAAAAACATAAAATTACTTGAAAAACATACAATAAGTAGCTTAAATTTCAAATATTTTGGATCTTTTAATTATAATTAAATTCATTTTTTATTTTTTATTTTTTAAAAAATAATTTTATTGTTGGAATTTTAGAGATGTTTCTAATTTTGAGATTATGTTTGTTTGATTTTGTGTTTGTATTGTATAATTTAAAGTTAATTTATCTTGAATTTTAATTATATTTGTTAAAATTTTTTTTTTCATATATATATATATATATGAACAGTACAAAACCGGAACGAAACGCCGGAATGCACCGAAACCGGAACGTTCTATTCCAAACAAAAAACCGGAACGGATTTTACAACTATACTTTGTCGTGCTTTTTCTTCTTTTTCTTTTTTAAAACACCCTTTCTTCTCCAACTTTTTTTATTGTTGAAAAAATTGTTTCGGTCCAGTACATAACATGGGCCCACAAATCTAGTTACATGTATATGAATCTGCTGAATTTGTGTCCAAAATTCAATCACTTGCATTGTATACATAGAGCTACCCTCTACAGATCTCTTATTTCCCTAAATATCAGCTCGGCCCAGTTAGCCTCATCATCCGTTTATTTAGAGATGTTTAGTTAGATATTGCATTGACACATAAAAACAATGATCGGTTCAACCCCAACGCAACACCAAACAAGCCCTAAATACTTGGTGATGTATTAATTTTAGGACCTAACTTGAACTGAACTAGTGAAAAAACTTTGTTCTTTTATAATCTTTTTTTCTTAACTATATTTGTTTGATTGTCATTTTCATGAGCAGGTACGAAATCTGTTACATAATTTAAAATGTCCACTAATTCTGTTTTTGCATTTCTAGAGTTCCTTCAAGGGATAACCTTTTTATTTCTATTTATTTTTTATTTTGTCTGTTGTTCTCAACCTTTTCTTGTAACTTTGTGTCTTTGTATGTTAATGCACACGCTTGATTCGAAATGAGATAAACAGATTATCAATCTTTTCCGTCTGCAAGGCTTCGTTAACCCAATTATCAATGGAGTCAAACATTTCAACCCATTTTAAAGAAAGGATGGTCTCCAGTTCGAAATTGAGCTAGCTGACATGGAACAAAGAAAGCCATGGGAATTTTTTTGTTAAAAATGCAACCAAATTCATATATCCAAACAACCCTCAATGCAGGATCAATGTTTCTAACACTATTTCCAAACTTTTGCATCCCTCTTACAGATCCTAGTCTTGCTGGAGCTTTAGAGGCTCAAGTCCAAATCACTGGTGCTTCTATAATTCCAATGCATACTCAGCCTAAGATTTAAGGAATAAAGGGAAATAGCGGGGCAGAAGTGATGAAAGTGGTGGGGTGGTATTTGTGCAGGTTTTAGGTATAATTCTTGGAAAGTTTAAAGGAATTATATTTGCAAATGACATAGAAATTACAACCGCGTCACTGAAGAAATGATATATTATTAAAAATACATGTAAAAAAGAAATAATGTAGTAAAAACGGGTTTTGAATATCGTACCTTCTGATAACGTTTCTTTTAAAACTTAGCAATGCCTTTCTGGTACTTTCTGATGACTCCAACAACTCTTACAGCAAAAGCCTTATCCTGACTTTCTGCAATAAGATCACATAACAAAGGCAGTAGAAAGTTGAGCACACCTTCAAGCGTTTGAAGACAGTAAGATGAGTGTGTGATGTGGTATCCTCCTACGAGAATAAGTTGTCCAGCACTGTGTTTATATTTGCTAGCTTGTGAAGTATCCGTTTAATTATAACCATCTATTTTCAAGCATTGCCTTCCATTTGAGTAAGGAGGTAATAGTAACATCTAAGAAAAGGTCTTAAAAATTGAGAATTGAATGGTTTTTTTTTTCTTTCTTCCGTCTTATACTGCTACCTTCAGCCATTTCCTAGCATATCCTTAGCCATGGCTTCAGGAACATAACCACACAATGCTTGATCAAAAGACAGAAGTTCTAACATCGAATATATGTCCTCTGATTTATTGTGAGATTTATCACCAGCCACAAACTCGTGAATGTCACATCCAATCTCAATTGAACTAAATCCTGGTTTCTTCTGTATACCAAGAGCTTTCATTGTCATTCTCTGCTTGCACGCACCATCCCACTTTCCAACTGCTGCATATATATTGGAGAGTAGCACATAATTTGAATCGGCTCCAGGATCCAAATGGACAAGATAGTTCATTAGCCTTTCAGCTAATTCAACATCCCCACGAGTCCTACAAGCAGCCAATAATGACCCTACAACAACTTCATTTGGCTTCATTGGCATATTTTGTATAACGCTCATTGCATCTTCTAATCTCCCTGCTCGGCTGTAAAGATCCACTATGCACCCATAATGCTCAATTCTGGGAGAAATTTTGTGCACTCTCTCCATGATATCAAAGTATTTCAATCCTTCATCAACCAAGCCAGTATGGCTGCAAGCAGTTAGTGCTCCAGTGAAACTGACATCATTTGGCTTCAGCCCTTGTTTCTGCATTAAATCAAAATGCTCCAAAGCTTCCTCGGTAAACCCATTAGAAGCTAAGCCCCCGATAATCGAATTCCAAGAAACCAAAGTTCTCTCGCCCATTTTCTCAAACACTTGACGAGCTAATTCGATGGCCCCGCATCGAGAATAAAAATCAATCAAAGAATTACATATCTTCACATTGTCCCTTAACCCTTTTTTCAAAGCATATCGATGCACCCACAAGCCTAAACCCAGTGCACCCAAATTGGCACACGCAGACAGAACTGTAACAATGGTCACGCGATCAGGCTCTGCTTTAGAAACCTGCATTTTTCTAAACCACTCAAGAGCTTCCTCAAAAAGACCCATTTTAACAAACCCATGAATCAACACAGTCCAAGATATCACACCTCTCTCAGGCATTTCATCGAACAGCTCAACCGCCTCCCTTATTTTCCCATTCCTCATGAACCCATCAATCATTGTATTCCAAGTAACCGGATTCTTCTCTTTTAGCTCATCAAAACACAGCCTAGCCAAATCCACATGACCACACTTAGCGTACATATCAACAAGCGCTGCACCCACCATCAAATTACACGTATCCAGGCCCAGTTTCCGCGTGTAAGCATGAAGTAAAGGGCCAAGAGATTTTCCTTGTGATGGAAAATCCGCACAGCCGGATATAAGAGTGATGAACGTGACATGATTGGGGTCGATTTCTAGGATACGCATTTGAGTGAAGTGCGAGGCGGCCTTGTGCAACTGCCCGTTGCGGCAATAGCGGGAAATTGAAGAGGTCCATGAAACAACCGGGTCTATTGAGGTTTTATTAGATATTTGTTTGAGGGAAAGATTGGGTTTTTTCGAGTCACGGTTAATGGGTCGGGTTTGGTCTTGATGACGAGTCGTGTGCGGTGGTTGTATGGTGTAGGGATGTTGAGGAAGAGTGGTGGTTGCTCTGTTGGTCCCGGTGGATGTGAGGGCGGGAAGCGCTGTCATTTGTCAAATTACCGTTATGCGATAGAGAGAGACTGGTTTCTTAGCCTTTCTTTTAGCGGGTTGCTTTGCAGAAGAAAAAAGAGTGGGTAAGTCTTGGTTAGATCTCCAATCTATTTTTTGTTTCAATCAGATCCTTAATGTATTAATAAATCTTCAATCAAATCCTTCTTGATTTCAGTGAACAAATTTTATTGTTATGCGTGCATGGGGTACCATTATGGGGGTGTTCGAGTGCATTTCAATGTGTTTTTTAAAAAAAAATTGTAATTTTTTTTATTTTTATTTTTTATTTAAATTAATTTTTTTTAGTGTTTTTAGATTATTTTTATGTGTTATGTTAAAAATAATTTAATGTTAAAAATAATTTAAAAAAAAACATTGTAATTTTTTTCAAAATTATTTTTTTTGTGTTTTTAGATTATTTTAATTTGCTGATGTTAAAAATAATTTTTTTAAAAAAATATTATTTTAATATATTTCTAAATAAAAAACAATTTTAAAAACAATATTTAATTTTGAATCTTGTTTTAACCAAAACAATATTATTTTAGTTTTATTATTATTTTAAATTACATTTTAGATTGATTTATTAATGTACAACTCATCAAGCTCATGATCGGAAGCTTAGCTCTAAATTAGTTTTTATAAATATACTTCACAATATAAAACCCCAAACTTTGAAAGAGTTTGTGGGATTTTTTTTTAACATATATATATATGAATTGAATTCAAAGATTTTAATAAAAAAAATTAATATTTGGAACTCTAGAAATTGAATTTTAAATAGAATTAATTTAAAGCAACTGTAAATTATTTTCAGTCGATGATTTCGTGTATCAAGATTACAATCAAATAATTTACAGTAAAAAGGGGAATATTATTAGACATTCAGATTTTCAAACTGAGACTTAAAATCCAACGTTCAAAAAGAATTGAATAGGCAATCGCTTCACTTCATTGGCCTTCTTAAACTGTGACTATAAAATATAATCTTGATAAATTAATATTTGAAATTTAAATAATATCTCAATTAATTAACTAATTCTCATTATTCCAAGGACATTACTAATTGATAGAGGATTAACGGTATTTTGTCAAGTTCTTCAATTCAGTCCAGAATTTCCACTCCTTTGGTGGGAAAGACAAGCCACAGTATACAAGGACTGCCATATCTTCCAGATGAGTGACAGAGAACACAAGATGTTTCTCAAAAACTGGATAACAGATTAAGGATTATTGGCCGCAATGTGAACTTCCCACATGATTAGTGGATAATAATAAGCACCCAAAACAATCAAGAAGACGCATTGATGACATGAATCAAGAAACTTAAATAGCAAATGACCATAAATTCTTCAGAAAGATAACAAGTAACAGGAAAATTCTGCATCAAGGAATGCCACAGTTCAAAAGTTATCATGGCTCGAGTAACAAATCCCAGAAGCTTGCTGTGTGGTTGACTTTTAACTTTGTATTTACTGTGTGCAATAACCTAAAGAAAATGGGTGATTCTATCAAGCATAGCAGGAAATAGAGCAACTGACGCCAACTTGATAAGACAAACAGCTATAGTTCAATGCTTATGAGTTACCTTCATCTAACGACCATCGGCCGATGTGAAGGACTCGGCAAACCCGGCTGGTCTGGCTGGAATACTACCCTTGCTGTCACTAAGACTGGTATAACTTAGCCCAGTGCTGTCAGCATCCTGCCAAACTTTTAGCATCTGGGGGAGTGGCTGGTTGTAGTCAATGCCATAGAAGTCCTCTGATTCGTCATTAACTGGTTTCCATTTCTCAACGAGTGGCCCCAGCACATTCACTGCATGACCCATATCAGGCCGGTGGTTTGGATCCCTTGAAGTGCAATGCCCAGCCAACTCAGCTATGGTGGAGATGCTCTCAAAAGTCTCTTCATCGACGTTAAGAGCAGGGTCAATGGCAGCCATAAGCTTCTCTTTGCTTGATTTGATTCGCCAAAACCACTCGGCCAAGTATCGGCTTTCCTCAGAGCGCTCCTCATCGAGGGCTGTTAGCCCGGTCAAAAGTTCCATCAATACCACTCCATAGCTGAACACATCTACTTTAGTTGTTATCTTCCCCATAACTGTGACACGGGAAAAGAATAGTAAGTGCTGCAGTCAATTAAGGATTCTAGTAGTTGATGTTATCTTGGAAATTGAATCCTGAAAAAACCACTAATCACATCGAATGATTGAAGACCAATGCTCTGCAAATTTATAAAACAATTCTATAGTGTAGACTAAAGGAGGATCCACACATGCTTACAGTTTTTAATTCTAGCCATCAAATTGTTCAATAACTGTTTGATCATTCCATTTATCAATGTAATCCCATGTGGATGTTTTGGATGAACTGAGATACATATCAAAAGTATATGTTCTACAAAGATAAACACAACAACCAGAATGTTTGGCTCAGACAAACGAAGGAAACATGTTTTTGAGAATATAATTATTGAGCAACATACATTTGTATTCTGCATATCATTAAAATTATCATCGCATTCTTATCAATAATATGGATGTAAAAGCTCATTACACCAAGAAGAATATCAATAACCAACGTGATATACTGGGAATAAGCTTGTTCGTAACTGCATCATAGCCAAAAAGTTATAAGGGGACAAAAAGACATAAACACTGGCATTTCACAGTAGATGTCTTAACCAGGACTTCATTTTTTTTTTTTGAACCATGCAATTCCCGTAGATTCAGTTACATTGGCCTTTTTCTCTTTCTAAATAATCCTTGTTCTTCTATACCAAGAATAAGAGTTTGAAAGGGGAATTTGGAAAACACTTACCAGCATATTCAGGTGCAAGGTAGCCAAAGGTTCCAGCGAGTCTTGTTGCAACAGACTGTTCTCTGTCCGGAGCTAGTTTCACCAACCCGAAATCAGAAACCTTGGCGTGAAAGTCATCACCTAGAAGAATGTTTGATGATTTGAGATCTCGGTGAATAAATGTCTGTCGAGCCAAACTATGAAGATATTCCACCCCCCTCGCAACGTCCAGTGCAATGCTCAATCTTCTCATCCAAGATAGTGGTTCCAAGTTCAGTTTCTTCCAATGAAAAAGATGCATACTCAAAGCACCTTGAGGCATGTACTCATAAACAAGAAGTCTCTCGCTGCCTTCAATAGAAAACCCCAGGAGAGAAACCAGATGTCGATGCCGAACTTTAGTAAGTACGGCGATCTCAGCCTGAAACTCACCGCCGGCTTTACTGCCCATCACCCCGGCCTCCATTCTCTTGACAGCTATTTTAGTCCCATCATCCAATTCACCCTTGTAAACAATGCCAAAACCACCGGAGCCAAGTTGATTCTTCTGGGAAAAGTTATCTGTCACCTTGCGAAGAACTTGGACAGATATAACCACATTTCCAGACTCAGCCAGAGAAGAATTTTCTGTCAGACCACTAGTATTACTGACAGAACTAGTTCCGGTTAGAGTGGACAAGCTTCTGGTGGTGTTACTGGAAAATGCAATCTTAACAAAATTATCTGGATCAGACGGATCTCTAGGATGAACAACAATGGAGCTAGGAGGTTTTGAGGTCTCTTTCCTCTTCTTAAAGCAACAATATAGAGACAAAGCAATCAGCACAATAGCCAACAATGAACCGGCTAAAATTCCACCCACGATTACCAGTTTGGATCCTTGAGTTTTTCTTTGTATTGTGTTTGAGCTTGATGTTGGAGAAGGTGGACTGAATGGCATAGTGGATGGCGACGGCGGAGATTTCTCTGGAGGAGGGTTGCTAGCAGGGGAGGGGGTTTGTTGCGTCTGATTCCCACCATCCAGGAGAGGATTTCCAACAACAACAAGCTTCACACTATTCTGAAACTTGGGCAATGGAGGACCAAGGTTGTTTCCACTAACATCCAACAATCTCAAAGAGTTCAAATTCGTTAAGTTGCTAGGAATTGTACCCTTTAAGCTGTTTCCTCCAAGACCAATTTGAATCAGTGAATCTAATTTTGCAATCGATGGACTAAGAGTGCCAGTAAGATTATGCCTAAGCAGGTTTATGACAGAAACCTTTGAATTAGAATCACAATTCAATCCCAACCATGGTCCTTGACATGGATCATTACCAGACCACTGAGACGTAAGAATTGAAGGATAATTCACACCGCCAAGAAATTCCAAAAGCGCATTAACTTCTGGGGCACATTCCGCGCCAGGTTTAGATTGACAGAAAGGATTGGATTCATAAGAAACCTTACCAGCCTTGAAATTTGGCACTGGACCCATCAGTTGATTGTTGTTCAAGTCCAAATTATCCAGCTGCATATCTGCCAAGCTCTGAGGAACCAAACCAGCAAGTTTATTCCCGTTGAGATTAAGATCTCTCAACAAAGACAAATCTCCAATGTTCTCAGGTATTGTTCCAGTGAAAGAATTCCCATGAAGCCATAGTTGGGACAATGATGTCATGCTTGCAATAACATCAATCGGACCACTCATGCCACCTCCTTCTTGATTATTCAACAGCAGAGTAGACATCAAAGATTTCCCGAAACTCGCAGGGATTTCACCAGATAATCTATTATAAGAGAGTCTTAGATTACTAAGAGATTGCATGCTGCCTAGAAAATCAGGCAATGAACCAGCCAGATTGCTTGAAGACGCTGAAAAATTTGTTAACTGAACAGAATCTGCTAACTCACTGGGAAGAGACCATCCAGTACTCTCATTCAAAGGATTTCCATCCAAAGCCAAAACCCTTATGCTACCAAGTCCAACAAAGAAATCAGATGGGATTGTGTCAAAATTATTGTAATCCAAGAAAGCAAATTCCAATTCAGATAATCCTTTAAAGGTGGGGAGTTTTCCAGTGAAATTGTTTCTCTGAAGCCCTATATTGTATAGCTTTGAGAGCTGGTTAAAATTTTGCGGGAGGGATCCTTTCAGACCCATATTTTGGACCTGAATTTGTGTGACTCTGCCATTAGAACAAAAAACATGAGGCCATAAAGGAGGGCCACATGGATCATCGCCGTTGGCAGGCCATTTGAGAAGCTCTGGATTCTCCAACCCCTTCTGGAAATCTAACAAGATCTTAAGGTCATTAGGATCTGTAACACTATACCCCACTGTGACACACCCCAACAACAAAAACAACAGTTTGCAAAGATTCATACTTTCACCTCCCATTACCAAATCAACATGCTAAAAGAATGAAGCTAACCCTCCCAATGTACCTTCAAATCCCACATAAAAACTAGAACTTTCAAATGAAAATGACCATGAAAGGATATAAACAACAAGATCCAGAAGCAGGAAACAAGATTTATATCAAAGTTTTTGAAAACAGGAAGCGAGAGTCGGAAAGGATGGGACTTTGAAGGAGATTGGAGAGAACCCAGAAGAGTAAATTGTGACTAGTACAGCTGGTGACAAAGACAGGAACATGCAGATTATCATCTGAGTACTTTAAGGTTTTTGTTTAACTAAATCTTTGAACACTCAAACCCTAAAAATTAAGTAGTACACCACAATGACTGTGTCTCTCCCCCCATCGCTCTCTCTTCTATGCATCTTAACTTTCTGTGTCATAATAATTTATATTATATTATTGTTAATAAGGCAAGAAGAAAATGTGGAGTCATAAAATCCGTTCGAATTCTAGAAGGAAATGAAAAGCATTTTGGATTATCAAGATAATAATAATTACTATCCATATTAAAATCTTTCTTTAATTTATAGGATTCAAACTTGGAAATAACATTTAAAAAAATACAAAGAATGTGAAAAATTAAATACAATTAGATAATAAATGGCTATTATTTCAATATGATAAAAGAAAACAAGTCTTAAATATATAAAGTTGCTCTAAAAAAGTTAATTTAGAAAATATCTGTTTTCTTTTTCATTTCTCTTATCAACTACTAGGCATGTTTTTACTGAACTAAAATAATTAATTAAAATAATTTGCACTGTAGAACAAGTGGGGCCTACTAGATTTTCCGTCGGCTTATGCAGGTCCTGTGTTGTCGGTAAGGGAGGGTTAAGATTTGGAAGATGCTGAAAATCTCTTGGGATTATTGATGAATTGAGGAGTGGGCCACGCCAGATTTGACGGAGTCGACGCCTGCATGCTTGATGCTCGCGGTGGTCTAATGATGGCCACCACATTCACCTCCCTTTGTTTTCGTGATCACCGCCTCCTTGTATTCAGGCATTTCTTCCATCTTTGACTGCCGAACAAAACTTTTTCTTCACTTTATTTTTGCTGCCATATTTATTTTGTGCAGAATTGGAGGGAAAAATTAATGTTTGATCTTTCATTTTTTTTTTTTAGAAAGTTATTGTTTGATATGTTATATCAATATGATTTAATATTTTAAAAAATATATTCTCCTTCTATTTGTAGATTTCTTAAGACATGAGTGTTGATTGGGGGTAAAATACATAATTTAGTGTTTTTGATGGACAATTATTTTGAAATAAATAAAATTAAATATAGATTCTTTTACTAAAAATATGTGTTTTATTGAAATTGAGGAAGACTTCTAAATCATTATGTGAATATAGTAAAATTCTTTTACAGAGAATGAAATGGGCTATCATGCATATACAAGGACACAAATAAAACATACAATTAAAATTTATATATATATAAAAAAAAAGATTTAATAAATTAAAAATATTTTATAAATAGATGGACAACTAAGACTTCTTTTATAGCAATTCATTATGTAGCTATGTTACTTGGTTTTTTATATAATATCTTTTTTTGCCAGAAATATCTAAAAATTTAACTATTAACAACCTACATAAACCTTCTATCATAGTATAAAGAATCATAAGAAAAAAGGAGAAAATAGATATAGTCGAAAGAATAATAGAAGATAAGATAGAATAACTTTTGTTGAAGGAAAATATCAGCTATGAATTTTCTATGGATATATTAAAGGTTCTTATCCTTTTGTTTTATTTTGTTTTATTGGGTGTCATGTATAAAATATACATGAATTGTATATAAGACTTATATGTAAAAAGAATTTAAAAAGATATTATAAAAATGAAAATTACAAGAACAACTTAAGATAAAACATCATAAAAAAAATTATTCAATATAATCAGAACTATAAAGATAAAAACAAGTCATAAAACTCGTATTATGGTACCTTATGTCATTACGAGATGTATATCGTAATTTTAAACACAAAAGTGTTAATAAATTAGTATGTTTATAATTTTATGTCTATGTAATATGTATTAGAGCCAAATACAATCATTAAAAGTGTAATTAATATAATTGTAATTTTATTTTATGTACATATTTTTTACAAGAAGGGTCCACAACACATGGTTGTTGGTTGCTCAAATAATCCATTTGAATGGCTACAATAAATGGGGACCATGATGCCCCATATGCTAGATATAAAGGTAGAAGCAACCTCCTCTTTGGAATTTAATGGAGGGAAATATATAATTAATTATTCATGTATTTATGGAGAATTGACCACTTTTCTTTTCTTGATAAATTGGAGAAGGGATCACTTTGAATCCGTGATCACAGCTAAAATCTTACACCCTACATTTATAAAAGGTTACGCATAACATCCCTTTTTAATTTGCAAGTAACTTGGCATCCTAAGGAACTTTTGAATATGTAATATATAGAAAGTATTTTTGCATTTAAATTGATTTTTTTATTAACGTGGGTGTCTGGACCAACTTGTAACATGACTTGAACCCGAGACCACAAGAAAAACAAATCTTTTAGTCTCAAGCTCTTATTATAACCACCTGCTAGATGGTTATCTAAATTGATTTTTAACTATACTAAACAATAGGCTGATTAATTAATATGATTGGGTAATTTGCAAAAATATATATGAAATACCCTTGATGTGTATTTTTATGGTATTTAATTTGTGATCCTTCGTTTTATTTTTTATATTGACATTAAAGTGAAAGATTGTGTAAACAATGTATACATACATTCTTGGTGTTCTTATCGTTTCACTTCAAATCCATGGTTAATTTCTCGAGATTCAAGGTGTAGATGATGGCGTTACTTCCTCTCTGAACATGGAGCTTGAAGAATTTGAGTTGTGGGGGGAAAAAACACCAATATTCGTGATGATAAGCATTTCCAGCTGAAAGATAAATATAAAATAAACTTTGTTGTTGTGAAAATCCCAACGTGTTTGACATTGTATTTCATTTTGAGAAAAAAAAGTTTTTTTTATTTTAAATTAAATATTTTTTGTGTTCTTAGATTATTTTCATGTGCTGATGTTAAAAATATTTTTAAAAAATAATATTTTGATGTATTTTTGAACGAAAAACACTTTCAAAAACAACTTCAACCACACCTCTAAACTGACACTAAATATCATTTTTATAATTATCAAAATTCGAGCAATTTAAATATTGTAGTTGATCTTCAATTCATTCATGTGGTATAATTTGCATATCCACCTTTCACAACTATTTTTGCATAAAAATTAATGTTTGGTGCCAACATTTCTGGACCTACCTTATCCTCATTAAAAAATTTCACAAAAATCCAGAGAGTTCCTTTAATAGAAAATGCGGTTTTAATAATAGTGGGGTGGTGATACATTATCATTATAAATCTTATTATAAAAATAGAATCTAATCGAATGAAAAATATTTAACTAAAACTATAATTATAATTATTGAGACATAAAATGTGATCTCGTCCTTTCTAATTGAGAAATCTTTCGATGGGTTGTGCAAGCTTTTAAAAAACATCTAATTATAAAAAAACCTTATGCATGCATTTAATTAAATATATTGAAAGTTATTTGTGTCAATGTTTACATATAATAAAATATAATAAAGATCATATGTATTAATAAAAGCATGTAAGATCTCAAGCTAATTTTTAACATAGTAGAAGAATATAATAATGTTGCAATTGAAAATATCATTTTCTTAATCTTTGTATTTTAATTTTTCAAACAAAAAGTGTAAAAAAAACTAAAACTAAAAATAAAAACAAAAGAAATGGTATAAATAGGTCAAGTGTAGAGTGATAAATATTCAAAGTGTGAAAAATAAATAAAATAATATTTTATTCCAAAAAAATAGTGATAATAAGTGATAAATAAATTATGATAATTAAAGTTTTGTAATTGTGGTAGTGAAACACCATTTTCTTAGTCTTTGTATGATTTTTTAAAAAACAAAAGTGTAAAGAAATTTTTTTTACAAAAGAATAAAAATAATATTGGTATAAAAAGCCAAAGTGTAAAAAATAAAAAATATCTTTTTTTTCAAAAAAAAAAAAGTGCAAGAGAACTTTCAGCGCAGCTGTTTCATGCAAATCCACAAAACAATTGTTAATAACCGGACGTATCTCTCCGTAGATGGGCGGGCCACAAGACAAATCATAAAAGAAGAGAAATAAAACAAACGAGTGGAAGTATTAGAAAAATCATTAATCTTATTCCCATCCCATTCTTTTTTATATATATAAAAAATTGTATGCGATTAAATTTCATTTTTATAAAATATATTTTATTAATTTAGGTGAATAAATAAAATTCATGTTATCTTAAATTTTTATAAATAATACATGTCCTGACTTGAATTTAAAATTTATTATACAAATTAAAAACTCTATATCATCGGGCTCAAATAGCCAAAAACAAATATGGGTTGAAATAAAATATTTTTTATTTATGAATTAAAATTTTAAATTGACTTGACTAGTTAAAATCTAATCATTAACCTATTAATTTTTAAAAAAATATTAAAATAATATTGTTTTGATAATAACATCACACCCAAGTGTCGAGTTCATCTTTCATGTTCATGGGCACAGCAGTGAGACCATCTCTCATGTAGTGTTTTGTTTTTTATGTCATCATTTAATGAATATGCCGACAAATTTCTAACAAACATTTATCCATCTATCTAGATACTTGATTATGTTTTTATTAGAAAATGACCAACTCAATTTATAAAATTAATATGCCGACAGATTTCTAATTACAAACATCTATCTATCTATCTAGTTACTCTTTATACTTGTATTAATAAATAAATAAATGAATGAATGAGCAGCTCAATTGATTCAATTTAAATTTCAAGTTGAGACACCTAATTATAAATGTTGTGTTTTATTGTAGAATAGAAAAATAAATTATGGTTTTTTCATTGACAAAGAAAAATCAAATGAATTAGCTTTAGGAATAAAACGATATTTCAAGTGGTTTATTTGTCATTTTGTATTTGTTAAGGACAAATCACTATTTTCCAACTTTTTGCACAACAAAATTACTTGAATATTTATAAATGAAGAAAAATGGATAATTTTACAAATTAAATAAAAATAAAAACAAAACAAAAATTGTTAGCGAGTGAGTTGCCAATATCAAAATGTCAGCCATATTGCTTCATTCGGATGATGCATATGGCCAACTCCGACGATGAAACAGTGAGAAACATGTTAGCCATTTATCATTTTCTGTGTTAAATTTGGTCTTCATTCTTTCTTTTTTTGCTCTTTTTGTAAACTTTCAATTGTTTTCAATTTCATCCTTTGATAAAAAGAATAGTTTTTTTTTCTTATTTAGTCCTCATTTTTTTAGTGTGTTCTTCTTTTAATTAGTTTGTGAAATGGTTTTTTCTTTTCAATTCAATCCTCCAATAAAAGTTATTTATCCTCTTATTTACTCTGATTATTATTTGTATTATTTTCCATAAAAAAACAAACGTCAGGCTCGTTACATAAAGGCCGTAAAAAATATCTTAAAAAATCCTACATGACTTAAAAAGATTTAACTTCAAACCAAACCATCGATGCTGACCTCTTGTAATGAGGGATGAGCTTGAGCAATGTCAAACTTAAATAAAGGTGAATATATATTAGTCAAGAATGATGTTTTGATGTGAAATCTTGACAGGAAATTAATTGTTTTCTGTTTTTTTCTTCCATCATACTAATTTTGTAATTGGGAATGTAAGAAAGCTTAGGTATTAGTCTTAAACCATGCAATAATATTCCACCCAACAGTTCACATGCAGCCACCAACCACGCTAAATGTTGTCTCACCAAGTGCATTCATCACGGCTGACAGAAAGCCAAAATCCACGCATCCCTTTGCGTATTGGGAACTTCTATTAATCTGGATTAGTTACTGGCTCAGTACAAATTGAATAAATGTCAACCCCACTCGCAAGATTGTCAACCCTGAATGTTGGGATGCGTTTTGGCAAGAAATATTGCTGGGATTTCAAAGAGGGAGCCCGATCTTTTTTTTTTTTAATAACCGGGGTGTCTGGGCAGCTTACGTGCACCATAATTAATCCCTGGACTCACTGAACATCCTGCAAATCCAGTGAGCATGTAAGGCATCGCGGGGGTGACAGACATGCATGACAGGACTTGAACCCTGGTGCAGAGGAAAGAAACAAGTCCCTTCAACCGTTAGGCCAAGACTCCACTTGCGGAGCCCGATCTTTCTTGATCAAGAGTGGATGTGTCAATTTGATATGGAATCGGAGATTCAAAATGCAGATTGTATTAGGAGCCAATTCTCCCTTGAAGAACATTCCTGATAAGTCCCTTCTGGCAAAACCAGAAATCTCGTAAAGAATTTCCTGCAAAGCCATTGGAGTTGCAGTAAGGTTTGGATTCTGAATTACTTTTCATTGATGTGGAGCCATTGAACAAGTAAATGACAGGATTGTAAGAAATGTAAGGAGAGACGGGGCCTTTCCTAAGTACATAAACGATATATGTTCTTGATCCTGTCCGAGTTATCTGGGTTCTTTTCGAGCAATTCTAGAAACCAGACCAGTTTCGTGCGTCAAAAACTCCCTTTCCAGTTTCGTGCCTTAGCAGATGCCCTCGTCCCAGAACACGGCTATGATTCTGCTTGAGCAAGCAGTCGCGGCCATGATTGGAAAGATGCAATTCTTTGAGGATTTCAAGGTGAGAATGCCAGAGTGATCATCGGTGGGACAGTAGAATTGATTTTGGAATGCTGTATTGGATGATAAAGCATAATTGTATGAACTGGAACTGCCCCATGTCGATGAGGGTCCAGGCCAACCCCAAACCTGTTCGAGTTAAGGAAAAAACCAGCACTCAAGTTGATTTTTTTCTTAAAAAAGTTATTAAAACGTTTTTATATTTTTTAAAATATAAATTTTGAAGATGGAACCTTTACCTTATTTAATCCACATGTTTTATAACTAAGGGATAAATCATTTTTTTTTAATAACTGTGGTGTCTGGGCCATCTTGCGCGCACTACAACTAAATCCGCGGGCCCACTGAACATCCTGCAAACCCAATAAGCATGTAAAGCACCGCGGGGGTGACAGGCGTGCCTGACAAGGCTTGAACCTAGGGTGAAAGGAAGGAAGAAACCCTTTTTGACCACCAGGCCAAGACCCTGCTGACGATAAATCATAATTATTAATTCTATAAGAAGCTGCAAATTGATCCCCTAATCATAGATATGGTTTTTATTAGGCATAAAATCTCCAAATCTTATCCATTGATTTCTCCCCTTCTATTTCTAATTGTATAAAACAATATTTTTGACAAATGACTTAAATGTAACTTATGAAAATTAATTTTTGTCCCTTGAAAAAAACAATTAGGTTACCTTTCATCAATGGGGGGACATCAAGTATGCTCTAAAGTTAGCTAATGTTTTTAAAGCAGCACCCAAAGAAGGCGACACCAGCTATAAAGGAATGGTGGTAAACTTTTATGGCACCACCATGGCCCTCCCTGCCAGGAAGCTTTCCCATTCTATCAGACAAAGCAAGAACACTGTTACCACGCTTTGATGATTTCACCTAGCCATTTACAGAACTATTGCCTATTTGTGAACTCATCTTCTCCCTCTGCACCTGCAACTTCAATAAAAACCTTGATATTACTATTAGATCCTGTGTAAGTCTTAATTACAGAGTCTATATTACTTTTCCATTGACCAAAGAGAGAGAGAGAGAGAGAGGAGAGAGATTTGATGAATTTGACTTCCCAAATTGGAAGTCGATCTTCCATTTCTAAGCACTGGCCTTAAGACCGATTAAATAAATAATGTATATGATCCTATCTGATCCAAGATGGATTGCATCAAATGGAGGTTGAAAATTAATGAATTGACTTGGTATCATCTGCATGACATAAAGAAAACATAGCTAAATTTAATTTTATGAATGTATAAGAACTTGTTAAACAATCATCCCAACCAAAAAAATTAAAGCTGTAAGTGAGATCCATAAATATAATTTATATTATTCTTTGACACACTCTTCAAGTGTAAGCTTTTTTAGATTTGAAACTTGCACACACATATTTTCTAATGCTTAATTTTTATTATATAGAATGACTATATATTTTTTAACATAACCGCTCAAGTAAAAACTCTTTGAACTTGAAATTTATACAAACTCACACTTTCTCGTGCTTTAGTTTTTATCAAATTGAATACGAGTGGTAAATTAAAACTCGTCGCAACTTGATTAACAAAGCTCTAATATCATGTCAAAAAATCATTTCAACCCAAAAGCAAAGTTATTACATGAAATTTCAAGATATGATTTAGATTATTCTCAAACAAAACTTACAAAATTCAACTCAACCCCATTTTCTTATAAAAAAATAAATTACACAACCTGTAATATCAATAAACTCTGTACCTGTGAATTGTGACTCAGCTCACTTTAGGATTAGATACAATCTGTGCGTGAGGCTTTTTAACTCATGAAATGTATAAATTAACGAGGTTGTAGACCCCTTTCCTTCCTTGTTTTCCCCACAAACAAGTCTCTGGATTTGATCATACCAGGAAAAAAGCCAATGAGGGTTGTGTATGGAAATTGTGCTACAGCATCCCTTCTCCCTAGTGAGACAATTGCCGTACTTGAACCTGGTTTGTAAGTGGACATCTTTCGTTCTTTGCCTCCAGCCATCAATAGCTTCAGATTCTCAGCTGCCACCAAAGCATGTTTCTGCGCCAAGTACCCTTGTTTGATTTCCTGTTAGATAATATTCCATAAAAATGAGCACTGGTTTCATTGAGGACCATAGATTCAAAAGACCATATCCTATCATTGCAAGCATTCTCAACTTATAAAACTAAGATGCCTTTATTTCTCTAGAATTACATGAACTCTGGTTGCCAGTCTCTTTACTTCAAAAATTACCTAATTCACTATCACCATACAGAATACTTTGATGACATTTATGATATACGTGTCATCTTCTCATTCAGCCGCCTAGCTAAAGTGGACTGCGATTTTGGTCACTATAAAAACAGGTTTTGAATCCTCCTCCAGCCAAAAAAGCACATCATTCACAAATTAAACTAGAGTAGAAAAGTAATGTCCCTGCCTCAAATATTATCCACTGGTTTCATTATCCATTAAACTCATATTATTACTGAAAACAATTTTAAAAATACACAAGTTAAAGTTAGGTTCTTCTGAACTCCATTGGTCAAGGTTAGTTACCTGTAGACAGTAGTACAAAAAGTTTCTCAAATTATGGTAAATAAAACCATCCTAGCAATTAAAAACAGCCCAAAAGCAAATATTATAGAAGGTGTTAGACTTACTGGAACATCAGTAATATCTCCAATTGCGAATATATTTTTTCGACCTTTGACCCTTAAATACTCATCAACCATCAACCTTCCTTGACCATCCAAATTATTCTTCAAAATAGTGCCCTTGAGCCATTCTGAACCCAGTGGTTTCCCAGTGCATAGGAAATGGCAATCTGCTTTGATACTTTCTCCAGCTGTGGTGTGATATATTTTGCTACCATTACTATCTGTAAAAGAATTCAAATCAACTCTCTGCTCCAATTTCACTTCAACTCTCTTCGATGTCAACCATTGCAGTGTCTTAGCAGAAGCCTTTGGGCCAATGAATTCCAGCAATCTTGATCCACTATGCACCAGGGTAACATGTTTTTCAGGGAAATCAAATGAAATCTCTCCAGCAAGCTCAACACCAGTAGGACCCCCTCCAACAATCAAAACATACTGAGCAGACTTAATCTTTTCATTTTCTGCAAGTGTAAACAAAAAGAAAAAAAAAATAAAACAAACAGAAAATACAGGTGAACCATTTTTCAGGGACGATATGCTCCCATATTTTGTTTTAAGTAATCCATGAAGGATTTAGATCACATAGATGAAATACACTTATCCCAAAATCATAACGCGTTTTTTCATTTGGTTGTGAACTTCTTTCCCTTTTTCTCTAAAATAAAATGCGAAACGTGGCTCAGATAAATAAAATAGAAAACATAAACATAATTAATTCAGAAGGTCTCATTCAAAATCAGTATCTTCAGAAGAAGAAACTAAGACCAGATATTGCTTGACATGGAGTTGCAGTAGCAGCCCTAGAGATAAAATGAAGTTAAGTTGTTTGGAATGCATTACAATAGCTATAACCAAACCTGCCTTTTCCTTAAAAACTTTTGTAGTAAAACTTCTGACTAATAGCACCATGATAAACATATGGATTCGCAACCACACTTTTCCGAGTAGAGGTCCATAGAATTTAAGAATGAAACTGTGTGCTTGTGAGTGTGTGATTCATGGGGGGTTCAATAATGCACAATTAACGTTCGGTTTTACCTGCTTGGTATTCCATGAGTCTTTCCATCCTAGTTTTCGGGACAGGATCACTGTGGCCTGTGGCAATGACAAGATAGTCATAGGGAATGGAACGGTCATCTGCTGTCAATACTTCTGTTTCAGTAATGCCAATTGCAGTAGATGTAACAATACAGCCATTCGTGAAGTAATCTCTGTGATTGATCACTGATCTCTCCCCAAATGATGGCTCCACCATTGTTCTCAAGTTTGCCCATGTGATCTCAAAATACTCTTTCCTGATTCGAAATTTATCTCCAGTTAGGAATTAGGACAGGAAGTTATTCTAGTTGCTTGAACTAACAGCAGTCCAAAAAATAATTCTTGTACTTCATAAGAGTTTTCTAATGCTAATTAGCTAGGATTAACCCCACATAACACAAACATCATTCTTTGAAATTTTCATTTCTCCAACAGTAAAATAAACATGGGATTGTCCCAAATTTTATTAACAACTTCCCATTTAAACATACAACATAATTTTTTTTTATTAAAACTCGCAAACAATGTTCATGAATATCTGGCAATAAGAAAAAAAAGAAAAAACATAATTCAATGATAAAAGGGGCATAAAAAGAAAAGGAATAGAGCACATACGGGTCAATAAAGGTGACATCAGCATGAAATTGGAGAGATTTAGCAAGCATGGAACCAGCAATACCTCCTCCAATCACCACCAACCTCCTCTTCTCTGCACCCATTTCTTCCATAATGATATTAAGTTCTGAAAGAATGAATTTTGGTGCTTTTTCTTGAATGACTTTTTCTTGGGTTTATGAAGAAAGAAGTCGATGGAATTTGTTTTACAATTGGTTTGCTTCGTGAAGAAGAAAAAGGTGGAACCTTGAATTTTGGTTTCATTTACCAGGTCATGTTGGCTGTCAGGCATTGAATATTCCTTATCTGCATTCATTTTTTTTCAACATTTATAATAATAATAACAATAACAATGATGATGATAATGATAGGCAATAGACCTCTTTTTCATTCTAAAAATAGAGGAAGAGGATTTGGCCAAATGGGAATCGCTCTTGGTAATCGTTAAACACATAGTTAGACTTGATACATTACCAAATCAATTTCAAAAACATATCATTTTGGGTTTTTTTAATAAAAAAACATTGTTTTGCATATAATATTTTTTTAAAAAAATAGTGAGTTGATCTAATTGTGTATTCATGATTTAACCAAGTTAATCTCTATATTAATTCAAAATAAAATTTTACCCAAACCAAGATCTGAATCGACAAGTTACTAGGTTTGATTTATTGAGTTAGGCTGGGTATAATTGGTTAAATTTAATTTAGTTAGATATTTTGATCCAAAAAACTTGAGACTCAAAACATGATTAAAGCTAAATTTCTAATTTAACTAAATAAAATATTAAATTAATAAAACTCAATTAACCTAGTCAAACTCGATTTAAAATTAACTAATACAACACTTTGAACTTTTTTTTTAAAAAAAAACAAGATGTTATTTTATTAAAAATGATTGTTTAATTTTATCCACTAACCAATCTGATGTTTCAAATTCTTTTCTGACTTAATTCTCATATCAATTCTTAAAACTATACTTTGTAAATTGAGAAAAAAAAAATGTAGAAGAGCTTGAATATTGAAAAATCAATTTACAATCCTTAATTTATGTTGATTATTCAAAAAAGTTATGTGAATTGATTAATTAATCAATTATGAGCGGACCATTTTAAACATCTCCATTTTGAACATTATTAAATCTTCCTTCAATTCCTTTTAGAATTTGAAACATGAAATAAAAGCTTCAAAATCTAACATGTTGAGATTATTTTTCAACAACATTTCTTATTATAATTTTTGTAGAATATATGTGAATATTCACATATTATATGAGGGTGTAAGCATAGATAGCATAAATGGTAATCCAAGATCTCTTTCTGAAAATGTAAAATTATATATGATGATTTCTCGAGATCTAATATACTCAAAAATAGGGTTTGAATGTTTCGATGGATGATCACGAGTTCATGTCAGTATTTCATTCCTAGAAACTAGAAAAGTAGTGGAAATCTTAGTTCCTGCGAAAAAATTCTTTTTATAGGGTTTATGGACTATCTGATGATTAAGTTATTGATAATATAGCAAGAGATTGTAATAAATAAATAAAAATAAGCATTAAAACCTAAGAACAATATTGTTTGCTACTTGGTTTTTATGTGATAAATGCTTTGAGAATGTATGATAAGAGAATAAAGATTATGAATTCTTTACTTCAGTGGTTTATGGTATTTTTAGTCATTGCGCTTTGAGCCTTGTTATCTTACTCAAGGGATTGAAAGTCTTTTTATCTTCAATATCTTAGTAAGGAAAAGATCTTTTAAATCAACATTAATCATGATGGAAATGTCTTCTTACACATAATTATTAAATTATCCTTTTATTCATTAATGCAAATATACAAACAATAGATATATAAAAGACTTTATATCTTATTTCATACACAACATTAACATTGATGGGAATAATCTTTTGTAGCATTAAATATTGATTGAAATATAATCGACTTTTAGAGGACTTTTATACACCTAGAGGTGTGGAGAAATTATTATTCTAAGCTTTTTGTATTTCAGGTTAAGAGTCCTAAGAATAACTTTATGACCCAACATGAGATCAATAAATACAATTAACTGTATGGTTGGATCCATAATGATTTTATACCTAAGGATTTTCTGTCCAACATCTTTCTAAGCCCAAATACTCTTGGGATCGGTGTGTAGCCGAGCTCAAGAGAGTTAGGTCTAACATCTTGTCAACTCTACATGTGTTTGGGCTTTGTATATAGTCAGAACCAAGAAATGTGAGTTTGTTATCTTGTTAGACTCATGTACACTTGAGCTCAGCATATACATGACCAAAAAACTTGAGTCAAGTGTCTTGCCAGATCCATATACGATTGGACTTAACAAGTGGTTAAGCCTAAATGTGTTGGATCTTGTATTTTTCTAAACCCACAAGTATTTGCGTCAACATGTAACTAGACTTATGGGTATTAGGTATAATATCTTGTCAAAACCACAAGTATTTAGACTCAATATATAGTTGAGACCAAAGGTTTTGGACCTGAAAATAAAACTAGAACCACATTGTCTAGGCTTGGTATTCTGTCAAACTTTATATATGTTGGGTCATCACCTTTCCTTTAGATCTTTTATGTATAGGTCTCTTAAGAAAATAAGTTGTGTATAAAATATATTGATTCATTAGTAACCCTCCAAGTCTCTCTTTATTAAATATGTAAATATTTTGAAAAGTCATATTTAATACAAGACTTTTTACTTTCCCTATGAAAATTATTGGATCCTTATGGCCAAATGACTTGTCATTATTGGAAGAGGTCCATTAGAAAATAAAATGGTGGCTTGCAATTAATATGTTAATTAAGTGAGTTTCTAAGGATCTTTGATGACATGATAGGTCATTCATCCAACGATGATAGTGAAAAGTTATTTCTTTTATAATTCTAGTCTTTTATAATATTATTTCTTTTACTTCTCTATTTACAATCTCTATAAAAACATATTTGAAGATTTTTTGAGAATGTTTTTGTCTTTTTAAGAAAAATATGTCATTCTTGATACTTCTATTAGAAGTTTCTCTTTTTCTAAACAAAACCAAATTGACCATTATGAGAGTCATATATGACCCTAATTGTAAAGACTTTTTTTCTGATGATGATTTTAGGTTTCAACCAAGAACTAGAGGAAGCAACGGGGGACAAGGATCCACCAAATTAGGCCCTAAAACTAGAAAGGTAGGAACTTACCTTCTCCAATAGGCACATTAAGCTCATGAGAAAAGCTTTGTAAAGTAAGTTTGTGTACTCTAAAAAATGGATAGGGGTTTGGTTAATCATAAGTTATATAAGGATTGTCAACTCTAAAAGGGTCATGTAACAAATTTAGAGTTATTTCTACTATTGAAAGGTATCTCTTTGTTGGGTCAACAACAAACCTCGTCTGAGTTTGGATGGGTAAGAATTATGTGATGTGTTAGTTATAGTCTTAACTATTATGATGTTGACTTGATGACTAAAAAACATTACCAAGCCTTATTTACCTAAATTTTTATTTATCTAAGTTTATTTCTATTTCTTCTTCTATGTCGGGTTAACAACTAGAGGATAAAAAGAGATTTTAGCTAGATCTACATAGGAAAGCTTATCTATAATAAGACATGAATATGATTGTTTTTAGAGAAGAAATAAAGCATAACCACATCATTATGGATGAGCTTTTCATTTCTGATGGTTTGATTCCTAAAGAAGCAATAACAGGGTTTAGGACTTCCATAACAATAAAAGTTAGGGGAAGCCATACTCTTTCTATTAGGGGATGAACAAATATGGATCCTTTTAAAGTAATTGCAATCATTATTATTTGTTTTAAAAGTAAAAAGGTTTGCACCCTTATAGAGACTAATGTTTTAGCCTTAGTCTTAAAGGTTTTTTTAATGGTGGTAGTCATTTCATCTTCACCTCTTATCCTAACTACAAAATCCATAATTGTTGGACCTTATGTTCAAGGTGGTTATGCAGAAGCTGAAAATAGGTTAGAATATATATTTTTTAACCTCTTTCTTGGTCAAGCTCATTTACTTTCCCTACCTATTCGAGGAGGAGAGGCAGACTATGAAAATGATTATTAATGGCAGGTCCAAGCTTATGGAGATTATCCTAGAGGTGGTGAGGTAATTGGAGAGGATTCCCACCATACCTTTATATATCTTAATGATGTTTGATGAGATATATAACCATCATTTAAGTTTGACTAGACAAATATCCTTTAATGAAAGGAACCTAGCCGTGACTAGACAAATATCCTTTAATGAAAGGAACTTTGTTACATATGTCATCTTAGTTTATTGTTGTTATTCCTTACCATTTTATTTTTGACAAACTTTTATGATATGTACCCATTCTAAAAGGTATTGGATATCCAAAAGGATCTAAGTGAGTGAGGTCATCTTGTAAGATAAATCAGATTGTTCTTTAAAAGTTATAAGCAGAGAAGGTTGTTGTAAGGGCTAAAATGAGGATTTCAAAATGGCATATTAGTAAAAGAGCTAAAAGAGCTCGGGTTTGTTCCTGTAGCCCGTGACCCATTCGCACTGTGGAGTGGATATTTGCCGTCCGTGCGTCGCGCGAGTTCGTTCACCATTTTTTTTTGTTTTTTCCGCCTATGAACAGTGAAGTAACGATTTTAGCCCCGGTAATAAGATAAAATAACGTTTTGGCTGAGGGTTAAGGGCGTAATTGCACGCATATGGACCGGTCCGGTCCGCCGCACCCCTCTTTTTTTTTAAATGGCTAAAGACTGTTATAGCCCCTAATAAGACAAAATGTATTAATTAGGCACAGGGCTATAACGGTAACTGACCATTATTATTTATTTATTTATCGGATTTCTGTCAAGCGCGTGCGGTGCACGCGACCGACAGTTTTCCTCCTAACGCCCCTTTCAAGTGGAGCGTGAGGTATGATACGGTGGCCGGAAATGGGCTACCGGCGTCTAATCCGGTGCGCCTCCGCTTGGTCTTCCTCCCGGTGCGGCGTGTTTTTCCACACGGTGGCCGTGGACGCGGCGTTGGCCGGTTAAAGCCGGTTGTACCGTTTCTCTCTCTCCTGCACGTAAAAGTGCAAAAGAGCCCCCCGGGTTTTATATACTTTCATTTCGGTCCCTTGACTTTTAATTGCGTATATGGGCCTGATTTCAGTTATCTAAGTTTTGATTTTGTTCGATTGGGTCCTTCGATTGCAATTAATTAAATGTTAATTTTTCACTTCGGTCCTCCAGCTTTTAATTTCCTGATTGGGTTGAAAAGGATGAATATATTCGGTACAGAAGTTTCAATTTTTGCAAATTTGTCCTTTAATTGAAAATGTTAATAAATCTGATTTTCATTTCAACCCTTCAACTTTTAATTTTTGATTTTAATCCCTTTATATTTGATTTTCATTTCAACCCTTATACTTTTATTTTTTAAAATTTCTAATATAACCCCTACTTTTGTCCATGTATATATAAGTGTGTTTAACACAATAATAATAATAATAATAATAATAATAATAATAATAATAATAATAATAATAATAATAATAATAATAATAATAATAATAATAATAACAATAATAATAATAATAATAATAATAATAATAATAATAATAATAATAATAATAATTTAATTGTTTTTCTTACTTGCTTCTTTGATAAAAAAAAAAATTTCTCTTCGGATAATTTGATAATTTTTATTTTTTTGGCAGTAATAGCAATGATAATTTTTATTTGTATTTTATTTCTTTGTTTTATCTTTTGTTCAAGTTTCTAGCAATTTTTTTAGTCTTTTATTTATTTTTGTTTCTTTCATAATAATAATAATAATAATAATAATAATAATAATAATAATAATAATTTAATTGTTTCTCTTACTTACTCTTTTGTTAATGTTTTTTAGTGTTTTTTTCAGGATAATTTGATAATTTTTATTATTTTAATAGTAAGAGCAATGATAATTTTAGATTTTCAAACTTTGATTTTGCTATTGTTATACCAGGGGGTGTTGAGCTCTTTTATTATATTAAATTTCGCATAAATAAATATTATATTTTTAATTTTATCCAGCAAATCCTATCAAAATTGTTTACTCAGCCCGTAACGTAGAACATATATTATTTAAAATTTTTCACATTAAATGATTTTTTCAGCTGATAAATGTTTTTTCTTTGATCATCTATTATATTTTTTTATGTTCTCTTTCTTTTATTTTTTTCATTGGTTTTATTGTTATTATTTTCAAGTTAGATGAATTTTTTTTCCTGATAATTATGATTTTTTTTTCTTTTGTTAAAGTTATTATGATTTTTTTTCTTTTATTTATTTCTGTTCTTTATTCATCATTAACACAATAATAATAATAGTAATAATAATAATAATAATAATAATAATAATAATAATAATAATAATAATAATAATAATAAGAATAAGAATAAGAATATATTCTTTTTCTTGCTTAATCTTTTGTTAATGTTTTTGAGTGTTTTTTCTTTCGTGAAAATTTTATAATTTTAATAGTTTTTGCAATAATAGCAATAGTCATTTTGTATCTAATATTACTGGGGATAAAAGACAACTCAAGAACAAAAAATAGACAAATTTACCTAGGTTATCTACCATTAAAAAACGATATAAGTCACTTTTGTCTCGATTACACTGTTCCTTTTAAACGCTAAACAAGTCATTATTATATGTTTTAATATTTATTGCATATTATCGCCTAAAAATATATAAGGAGATAAAAAAAATGACCTCGGATTTTTTGCAAGAAAAAAATTAATATCAGCATTGTTAAATACATTTAATATAATAATATGATGAATAAATCTTATAAAATAAAAAAAAATTGGCTTTGAATTTTAATTTTGTGCTCTTTTGTTCAAGTTTATTTCTTAAAAAAAATAAAAAAAATGGATTTTTAATATTTAAGATCTAATATTACCCGGGAAAAAATACAACTCAAAAAAACAAAAGGTAAACAAATTTGCCTAGATTATCTACAATTAAAAAATATACGAGGCACTTTCCGTGCACTTTCCGTTTCGACTACATTGTTCTTTTTAGCACGCAAAAAAATTATATTTCTTTTTTAAAAAAAATTGCAATATTTTTATTTATAATGTGTCAGATCTAATATTACTGGGGAAAAAAACAACTCATATTTTTTTTTTACAAATTTACCTGGGTTATCTACAATTAAAAAATATAAAAATCACTTCCCTTTTCAATCACACTATATAGTATGTGAGACTAAGTATATGTGTTTAATATTTATTTAATATTATCGCCTAAAAATATATAAAGACAGAAAAAAAATGACCTACGATTTCTTGCAAAAAAAATTAATATCGGTATTCTTAAATATATTTAATATAATAATATGATAAATAAATCTTATAAAAAAAACTTTGACTTTGAATTTAAATTTATATTTTAGACCCTTTTTTTTCCTTTTAAGAAACGGTTACCTTTTTTTCACATGTATTTTTGATTTTTTAGTGTCCAAGTCAGTTGTTCTTTTTTAACCGGGTTTCTTTTTTTGTTTTTTTTTTTAATCAGAGTATCCGTGACAACAGATTTCTTATAAATCATTTCACCTTCTTAACAAATTTTCTAACAAATTTTATCAAAAGTTTTTTAGCAATAACAATATTCAATCATATTTTGGTTGAAAAAAACCATTTTTAACAGATTTTATCAATTATAATTATACTAATTAAATATTAAAATAAAAAAATACAATATTTATAAAATCAATCAATTTTTAACATAGATAAAAAAAACTCCAGCGAAGCGGGCAAATCGGCTCGTACATGTAAGGATTTGCCCTCTATTTAAGCTCTACTAGGTAGTGTCTTCGTAAGGCTCATGGTGAGATGAAGTTTATGGGTTGAGTTATTCCTAAGATTTCAAATATGATTTATAGGTTGAAGTTATCTAAGATGAAGTCCAAAACTCTAGTACGAGGTTGAAAGCTCCAAAAAACTCTTTTGGAAAGCTTTATGAGTTTTTAAATGGTTTGTAGTCTTGCCTAAGATAGTTATGGACACAATCTTCTAAATATGTCCAACTTGTACTTCTTTAATCAATCCAAATAAGTACAGGTGGACTTTAGAGTTGTCTTTCATTCAGTCTTAATTATTGATTTTATAGATTTGTTCCGTGTTAAGATTACAGTTAACTAATATGGAGAATACCTCACTAAGGAGTCTGACCTTGATTTCTTAACCTTGTTTATTTTTCTCCATTTAGTTGTGTAAACAACCTCATGAGGAATTCATTTATGTAATATATTTCATAATGATGTAATTTTTACTTTTTATCTCTCTCTTGATTTGTGTGTATAAGCCCAACACCTATACTTTGAATATTTAGTAAACAAGACAATAAAAAATATACCAATCATGATTCCAAATGAAAATTGTGCTACATCTTCTTTTCTCTCCAAGAAAATATTGTCATCGTTGCACCTAATTTATTTGCGGCCATTTTTTGTTCAATAACTTCAAATTCTTAGCTTCCACTAAAGCATGGTTTTGTGCTGCAGCCCCTTGTTTGATTTCTTATGAGATAATCATGATTTGTGAGAGAAATGCACAAAAAATATGTCCAAAAAAAAACTCCTGTAGTTTCTTTTACACTTATAATTGTAATTGTATTATAATATATTATTTATAAATATCATTTTATCTAATCATCCTGACTTTTTCTTTTTTAAATATCATATTTAGGACATGTTTGGTATTGTGGTTGTTGTTGTGGTTAAGGTTAAGGTTAAAAAAAATAGTTTTATAAGAAACACTTTTAGTTAAGGTTCATAACTGAAATTAAAATGTTTGGTTAAAACTATTGTTGATTTTGAGGTTTAATGAACAACAGTTTCATGTATTTTGGTACTATGTTTTTCATATTGTTGTCACCTTGTGAAACTACTTTAAAGAACATACACAAACATATACATATTTATCTATATATTGTTTTTTTAAAATATTATAGATTTAATAATCATAATAACATAATATAATTAATAAACTTTAAACGCATAAATAGATCTGAAAAAACAAGAAAGGAGGGGGAGAAGAATATGGAATTTTGGTCCATTATGCACCAGAGTGACCTCTCTATCTGGGAAATCAACAGCAAGCTCAACACCACTTGGATCCCCCCCAACAATCAAAAACGACCGAGATGACATGTTCTGCTAGGTTAACAAAAAATTAAACAAGCAGAAAAACACAGTGCAATGATTAACATATATATATAGATTTTGGAACTCTGTCCCAATGATGGCTCCACCATGCATCTCGAGCTTGCATTATAATTTTTATATTACTAGATTAAATCCAAGAAATAAATAAAAAATGATTAATCCAAGCTGTCTAATAACTCTTGAGTTGACCCAGTAACTTAATATTAATATTTTTAGAATAATACTCCCTAAATCAAGCATAATAATAACTAGGGTTGATGGACGTCGAGTTAATAAAAGGATCAGCACGTTTCAGGTATCTTTCCAAATCTGAGAGGAACGTGGCTTCAAGGACATGAACACAGACCTTCCAAATAGGGTGGCGAAATAACTTTATTATATTGATTACTCTCTCCTATTACTTTTTATATAAAGAGGGAATTCATAAACTTGAAAGAAAATATCAAATTTCCGTTGACATAATCTAATTTAATAATATAGTGTAATGTTCAATAATAATAATAATAATAATAATAATAATAATAGTAATAGCATAAACCATTCATATTCCATGTTAGCAGGTTAGTGGGTTAACGTGTTGGCCACGTCTTAGAGTCATAGACAAGCTAGATGCTATAACTATAATTTAAGCTTAATATTAAAGCACGTATTAATTTTGTTATCCCTTTTTTTTTTCAAGCATTAGGAGGTAATGAAAATTGCATTTTCGGGAGTATGATTGTGGTTGTTTTTTAAAGTGTTTTTTTGTTCAGAAAAGCATCAAAATAATTTTTTTATTTTAAAAAGTTATATTTGATATTAGCATATCAAAATGATCTAAAAACACTAAAAAAATTAATTTATAGTAAAAAATAAAAATAAAATTCAATTTTTTTGAAAAATATTTTTGAAACGCAATGTCAAATAGTAGGATTAAGTTACACAAACTTTATAGTCAAGTATCTCTGCCTATATTTTTTTATTAAGTGTTTGCGTTAGAATCTATCAAGTTGTTGAAATGCTTGACAAATAAACACATGTTATCTTCTCTTTTTTATGCGAGGAAACTCCATCTCTCGGAAATCACCCTTTATGGGCCTAACTGAGCGAGTAAAGCCTGATTATCTCAAACTCATACAAGGAGTGCACGCCTTGACTCGAACTCGACACCTGCTATGCAGATCATAAGCTCTCAATAATCACGTCACGCTCCTTGGGGACTAAACACATGTTATCCTTATAGTGAAATCTAAAATTCATGGAATTTGGAGGGGGGAATGAAAAAGGAAAATCAAAAATAAAACAAAAGGAGAAAAAAAAGGTTCTTTTTGTTATTATTGTTGATTTTAGGTCATTGTATTTAAAAAAAAGTCAAGAAGGAACCCTACAATACTAAAGCGGCAAATAAAAATAAAGAGAAAGCGAGTAACCTCAAGTTTTGAAAGAAAAATCTCTCTTTTTTATTGTTTTTTTTTCTCATTGTTGTGTTTTTAGAATTTCTTAATAACCTATCAAGAGAAAAGGGGGATGGGTTTGGTTTACATGTATCTTATCTTTTTTTTACATGTATATGATTTATATTTAATAATAAACTTATACTTAAATATAAACTAAGCACCTAAGTCGTGTCTTCTCACATGTAAATTTGTAAAACCTCCTGGCGAAAAATCATAAATTGACTAATTTTATGTAAAAAAACAAAATTTTCATAACTCTTGATTGGGATATCTACAAATTCTGAAATTTTGCCTGGAGACTTCTAATATGATACCTTAGCTTGGGTTAAAATTTCAGAATTTTTAGAGAAATTCAGAAATTTGATGAAAAATCACAATTTGACTAGTTTTACGTTATTGGATGTAATTTTCGATCCCACCATCGAATTGAGCTAAAATTTTCTGAGAAACCTTAAAATATATTGAATAAAATCTGGTTAAAATTTTAAGATGAATGGTAGCTCAGTAGTGTTAGCAAAAATAAAAATTCATTAAGGGTATAATAGTAATTTGCCATTGAAAACAAAACATATAAGCTCTCATTCTCTTCTATTAACTGCCGAATGGGCAGAAACAAAAAGGTGAAAAGAGAAACAGAGCATAACGTGAGATAAAGAGGGAAAAGTAAGGAAAAACAATAAGGAAATTGAGAAAATACCTTTATAAGATTGCAAGTTCAACCTATAAAACACTAAAGCAAGTGAAGGAATGAGGATTTGAGAAGGGGAATTCAGCTAACTTTGGAAGAGAAGAGAAATTGGAAGAAAAGCAATAGGTAAGCATGAGAAGTTTAGATTTCATGTTTGATTTAGATGTGTTCTTAAGCTTATTTGATTAAGTTGGGAAGTAATTTCATGGAATTTTACCTTAGTTTCCCTTAAATCCTAGATTTTTGAACTTAGGGTTCTTATGTGAATTTGGGGGAATTAGGAGGGGAAGGAAAAATGATGAAATTGAAGTGGAATAGAATGAAAATAAATTGAAATAACAAGTAAATGAAGAAAAAATTGGGGGAGGAAAAAGAAACACCACATTTGGCCAAATGAAGGAAAAAGTGGGAGAATGAGTTTTGATGTTAATGTTTAGAAACAAACCATGTTTAATCATGATGATTGAAAATGTAAGAAAGACTAATTGAAGAGATAGCATTTAAATTGAGAAAATAATAATAATAATAATAATAATAAGTAAATTCAAATTAAAAGAGAAATAAACTAGTTAAAAGAAAATATGAAGACAAGATATCTAGATTGTGTTTGAATATAGTATTTAGATAAAATGAATAATATGATGTGAGGGTATAAAGAATAGAAGAATTATTTGATGGAGGAATTATGAACATAGAGTAAGCAAAGAAGTAACTTGAGTTAAATATGAGGTTGTATGTAAAATAATGATCTTATATTCGTGAATGAATTTTTATTAGAACAAATTACAAATAAAAATATTATGTGCTTTGTGTTTCGGCACGTAAGAAAAATATTGATGGACTAATGATATAATGACACTTGATTGATTCAGGAGTTGTGTCTGGAGCTGGTTATCAGACAGGAGGAGCTGGGTCATCCCGAGCATAAGGTAGGTGATTCGTCATCTTATTTTATAATTTTTAGTTTCCCTAATAATCTATGTTGCTCATTTAATTGATATTAAACGAATGGAGCAAATGAATAAATTGAGTTATGATTATGTGAATTACCGGTAAATTATGTGAAATTACTGGTTTTGTTGGTTAACAAAGAGGTTAACCGGATATGGGGTAATTCAAATGGAATTACCGGATTGTTTGGCTAATAAAAGAGGTTAGCCGGATGCTGGGTAATTCAAATGGAATTACCGGATTGATTGACTAATAAAAGAGGTTAGCCGGATGCTGGGTAATTCAAATGGAATTACAGGATTGTTTGGCTAATAAAAGAGATTAGCCGGATGCTGGGAAATTCAAATGGAATTACCGGATTGATTGGCTAACAAAAAAGGTTAGCCGGATGATGGGTAATTCCAATGGAAGTACTGGATCTATTGGTGACTGAGGAAGGAAACCAAATTTCTGAGTAATTATATGGAAGTGTTAGATTTATTTGGTAATTAAGATTTACATAAGGTGGCGAAATAACTTTATTATATTGATTACTCGCTCCTATTACTTTTTTATATAAAGAGTGAATTCATAAACTTGAAAGAAAATATCAAATTCCCTCGACATTATCTAATTTAATAATTTAGTGTAATGTTCAATAATAATAATAATAATAATAATAATAATAATAATAATAATAATAATAACAACAACATAAACGATTCATATTCCATGTTAGTAGGTTAGTGGGTTAACATGTGGCCAGCTCTTATAGTCATAGACAAGCTAGATGTTATAACTATAATTTAAGCTTAATATTAAAGCACGTATTAATTTTGTAAATGAAAATTGCATATTTGGGAGTATGGTTGCGGTTGTTTTTTAAAGTGTTTTTTGCTCAGAAATGCATCAAAATATTTTTTTATTTTTTAAAAATTATTTTGACGTTAGATCCAAGCCTTGATCTTGAGTGCACATATGCATATATTCGTCGAGAAGCAAATCGTCGAATCCTCCTAACTAGCGACATGACTACTTCTGATTCTGTGGCCATGTTAGCTCGTCGAAACACACGACCTGTTTGACACTCTGGTTCCATGGCAACATCTCGCAACTTTGACATTGGAACCAAACAATCTGGCTCATCTAGATATTGTACTCATTATGGAGACACTGGACACACTAAAAGTCACTACTATGACTTGATCGGTTATCCTGAATGGTGGGATCCTTCCAAAGCTCCAAAACAGAAAGGGAAAACTTCACCTACAACATCATTTGTCGCCACCGCCATAGCTGAAAAGTCATCACCTAATACCAATGCTACTGTATTACACATTTCCTCAAAATCACCAGGTAAACAGTTCGATAAACCTACACCTATTGAATCTTGTGAATGGATAATTGATTCTGGATCAACTGATCATATGTCCTTTCATACATCCTTTGTCTCTAAATTGAAACCATCTGGAAAAAAATGTTGTGTCTACTAGAAATGAAACTCAAGCCACAGTTGTTGGAAAAGGTTCATTTTCTTTAAATAAGCTAAATTTGAACTCCATCCTTATAGTTCCTTCCCTTAACTTTAATTTGATATTGTCTCACAAATTACCATTTCTTTGCATTGTGTTGTGATTTTTTGGCGTGACCATTGTGTTTTTAAGGACATCAAGACAAGGAAGATGATTGGTTGTGATACTAAAAAAGGGGGGGCTCTATTATCTGGATCTCACACCATCTAGCTAAAGTGCATTGGCTCAGTCATTATCAGTTACCAGTTCAATATCTACGACTAACATTTGGTTGTGGCACAAAAGATTTGGACATGTTTCATTTGGATATTTAAAACATTTGTTTCCTTAATTATTTTTAAACACATCTCCACCATTGTTTAAATGCGAAACATGTGAATTGGCAAAGAGCCACCGTGCTCCTTTTTCTCCAAGTTTGAATAAAAGCCCTTCGCCATTTACACTTATACACTCTGATGTTTGGGGACCTGCGAGAGTTCCAACTCTGAATGGATCACGTTGGTTTGTCTCCTTCATACATGATCATAGTCGGATGATTTGGACATGTCTGATGAAAACCAAACAGACTGTGTGCTCATTTTTTAAGCAATTTTATGCAATGGTTGCTACCCAATATAAGACTTCAATTCAAGTCTTGCACACTGATAATGGTGGGGAGTTTGTCAATCATGAGATGAAGCAATTCTTACAATGTAAGGGCATAATCCATCAAACTACATGCCCATATTCCCCCCTAACAAAATGGGGTTGCAAAAAGAAAAATTAGACATCTTGTGAAAATGGTTCGAGCCACACTATTTGAAGCCAATATGCCCCTTCATTATTGGGGTGACTCACTTACAACTGCATCATATATAATAAACTATATCCCATCTCGCATCTTAGACTTCCATACACCACTTGATACATTAAACTGAAGTGTGTCCTCACCATACACACCAAACCTGCCCCTAAAAGTCTTTGGCTGCACTGCCTTTGTACACATACCAAAACATACCCGTCATAAACTTCAACCATGTGCTCTCAAATGTGTCTTTGTTGGATATGGTCTTCATCAGAAAGGATATCGGTGATTCCATCCTACCACTCAAAATTATATGTCACAATGGATGTAAAATTCCATGAACACCAGATGTACTTTCCTGCAATAGAGACTATAAATCAGAGGGAGGGAAGTTTTAACATAGAGTCTCTTGGACATCAAATTGAAAGCATAAGTCACACCTTACTTGAAACTGAAACACCAGAACCAGAACTGGAACCAGCAGAACCAGAAAATAGGGATGCAGTAACTGAGCCAACAACATTTGAGCTTGATCGTGTGATCAACCTAATATAGCTGAAGCAACCGTATCACAACAACAATCGTATCCACTTGATGCTTTCATTCCTCATGAGTCATCGTCAACTAATGAATTACAGGTAAACCTTGAACCTCCACTCCGTATATGTAAACACCCAAGAGAATATATATATATATATATATATATATATATATATATATATTAAAGGCTGATTTAGATTTTCGCTGCCGATTTCGTGACGCGACAGAAAATCGTAAAAAAATACGACCAAGGTCAATATTCCGTAAGTAATCTGCAACAAGATGAACTTGCAAAAAAAACCCAAGGAAGGAATTAAAGGATGAGTAAAATAAGTTGAGAGGGGTGAAATTGAAATAAATAAAAAGATTATGATTTAAATTATAAGAAGAGAAGAGGTGGGGTAAAAAGATATATTTAAAAGGAGATGGGGGGAGATAAGTTAGAGAGAGGTTGGAGAGAAAAAGATAAGAAGGGGTGGTACTCCGAGAACAATATCTCCTCCGGCCACCGTTAGCTCGGGCTGGAATTTGAGTATGTTATGCACCTAACCATTGTCTAAAATCTGACTGGAGGGATTGTAATTATCTAAAGCCGTTTGAGAAAACCAGTCATCTGAAGATTTCTGGAAAACCCCTCAAATTTGTCAGAGTCGCCAGCTAGTTCCTCCTCCGTCCACCGTTGGATTTCTCTGAACCTTTGGTATGTTGTGCGCCTTACTTGATACTAAATGTTCACCGGAGGGATCAGCCTGGTATTGCTCTGGTAGAGACATGTAATCTTTTGAACAATATTGCTAAATCTGTTTCTTCGGCCAGTCAGAGTTGCCAGCTAGTTTGCCTTTATTCCACGTTGGATCAACCTGAAATTTGGGTATGTGGTGCGTATGAGTGTTATTTATGTGCTGAACAGTGGAGATGAGAATGGTACACTTCAGCAAGGAGATATTGATGCTTAACAGTAGCTCTCAGCTTTAAGGTCATCCTGGGTTTAACTCCGATCTTGGTAGATTCAACCGTTGAAATACTCTGAAATTTGAATATGTTTTATATAATGAGTTTTTCTACATATTAACCGTTGGTATTTGATAATTGTCGAGTTAATTGTGATTTATTGCTATTACAATTACTGCTGAGTGCTGTCTTGACAGCAGATTTGTTATGTGTTGAAATTTATGATTTCAATGTGTGATTTTGTTGGGATTTTGTTGATGGATTATATGCTGAAATTTATGGTTACAATGTGTGGTTTGTTGGGATTTTATTGAATGATTATGTGCTGAAATTTATGGGTTCAATGTGTGTTTTCGGTTGGAATTTTGTTGAGGGATTATGTGTTGAAATTTATGTTTTCAATGTGTGATTTTGTTGGGATTTTGTTGATGGATTATATGCTGAAATTTATGGTTACAATATGTGGTTTGTTGGGATTTTATTGAATGATTATGTGCTGAAATTTATGGGTTCAATGTGTGTTTTCGGTTGGAATTTTGTTGAGGGATTATGTGTTGAAATTTATGATTTCAATGTGTGATTTTGTTGGGATTTTTGTTGATGGATTAGGTGTTGAAATTTATGGTTTCAATGTGTGGTTTTGTTGAAATAAGTATGGGGACGAATGTGAAATTGAAAATAGATATATACTGATTTTTGTGGACATTGATGTCGCAGGGCGTGCAAATCGGGATTGAACCATCGTCCAGACAAGAACAACCCAGAAGTAGATCAGGTAGGTGAATTACACCTCTCTTTTTATATGACACGTAAGAAGTATTTTAAGTTGAATATTATTCGAATGCGATAGAGTTTATATTAGATTGTTGAATGCTTAAATGTGAATAATCGATTGATTAGCTTCGGCTAATGGCATCCGAAAGGATGGCCGGAACAAATGATTGATTAGCTTCGGCTAATGGCATTCGAATGGATGGCCGGAACAAATGATTGATTAGCTTCGGCTAATGGCATCCGAATGGATGGCCGGGACAAATGATTGATTAGCTTCGGCTAATGGCATCCGAAAGGATGGCCGGGATAAACGATTGATTCGCTTCGGGTAATGGCATCCGAAAGGATGGCCGGGATAAACGATTAATTGGTTTCGGCTAACGGCATCCGAAAGGATGGCCGGAACAAATGATTGATTAGCTTCGGCTAATGGCATCCGAAGGAATGGCCGGGACGAACGATGGATTAGCTTCGGCTAATGGTATCCGGAAAGGATGACCGGAGTGAATGAACGGTTAACCTTAGCAAATGATGTCTTATGAGGATAGTCGGGTTTGAGATTATGGTTAATTACAATAGTTGGTGTATATATATATTGCATTACAAGCTATATGTGCCAAATATATGAAGTGATTATAAATGTTGATACCTCATTTAACTCGCGTGATCGCTTAGTCTTCATCATCATTATTATCATTAAGTAATTACATTCTCTTAAAATGTTTAATACTACCGCAGTGGGACTCATACCCACCGGATGTCTAGGAACCCATACATACGGGAACCTACTTTTGCAAGGAATCACGTAGATACATACTAAATCGCAATATACTTCGTATGAAACAATGTACTGAACGCATAACTTTTATTAAACCCTTCTGTATAAATTTGTAATGGCTATTAGTTACGATAGGAATGCAAACTCATGTCTATGTAGGCATATTTTTAATATGAATTTTCTAATTATGCAACCATAATAGTACATGTTTATGTAAGATCCACTTTTAATGAAATGTTGATTGTATGGATGGTATTTTGATGATGTGAGGTAATCAGGTTCGCTCATTTCCGGTACCATATGTGTTAGATAAAAAAAAAAATCCGGGTTGTTACAGTATACTTCTTAACCGTATCACAAGAGGAATTCCTAGAGTGAACTATGAACCTGTTTATACTTCTACCCCTAAATACCCACTAAATAATTATGTATTTTACCATAGGCTATCGAAAGCATGTGAATAATTTGCAAATCAATTGTTTGTTGCACATGTTCCTAATAGTGTGCAGGAAGCTATCAAGGACCCTAGGTGGAAAAATGCAATGAATGAAGAAATGAAATCTCTCCAAAGAAATGCAACATGGGAAGTGATCGACTTACCTGCTGGAAAAAAACCGGTAGGATGTCGATGGATTTTTTTCAGTTAAATACAAAGTTGATGGTGATATTGAGAGGTTTAAAGCACGACTTGTGGCAAAGGGATACAATCAAACATATGGGATTGATCATGTAGAAACCTTTGCACCAGTGGCAAAGATAAACATAGTCTGTATTCTCTTGTCATTAGCTGTAAATTTTGACTAGCCACTACATCAATTTGACGTAAAGAATACATTCTTACATAGGAATCTAAAAAAAAAGGTATACATGGAGCTACCTCCAGGATGTCAGTTACTGTGTGAAGGAAGCAAACAGGTTTGTAAGCTGCGAAAATCATTGTATGGATTAAAGCAATCACCAAGAGTGTAACACCCTCAAATTATAATATCATGAATTCTCCCAACATTTCTTTACCAATGTCAAGTGTTGGGTAATATGTCTAAATTATGGGATTTTTTTTTGTGAAATTTCGGCAGAGTTTCCTCTATTTTTGTTGATACCAAGTTATCGACAACACTTCTATTATGTATCATTACGACTTCCATCTTGATCCAATCATCTTGGATCACATTCCATTCATCAAACAATAACTCAATATTCATACTTATCAATATATGCAAGTCTCATAATATCAATTAGTAAATTAACATAAATGTACTACCAAAACAATTCAAAAGATAAACAAATTCATCATTAAACGTAATAAATGCTAACTAGCTACATATAAGCCTTTAAACTACATAAATACAACATTAAGATTAAGAGTCATAATACATTTATAATAAATCTTATCTTATCATTTTAAAAATGATTTGGCCATACTAACAACTATACATATATATATTACATCCACTACATATTACACCTACTTAATTTTTACAACACAAAAGGATTTACAATCAAAGTAAAGACATGAATATTACATTCCAAAATAGTAATTCATAAACAGGAGTATTCCTACATCTAACGATCTGCATCACCTCGCGATGTACCTATTTCAACAATAACAATATTAAGTAACTTATTCACTATATTATTCTAATATTAATTAATTACTCTTAACCTTTGAAATTTAATACTTTTACTTCAATCTAACTTAATCCCTTAATTTACATAATCTTTTCAAAATTTACAAATCCAGCTAACTCATCTTAATTACCAAATAAATCTAGCACTTCCATATAATTACTCAGAAATTTGGTTTCCTTTCTCAGTCACTAATAGATCCAGTACTTCCATTCGAATTACCCATCATTCGGCTAACCTCTTTTGTTAGCCAATCAATCCGGTAATTCCATTTGAATTTCCCAGCATCCGGCTAAACTCTTTTATCAGCCAATCAATCCGATAATTCCATTTGAATTACCCAGCATCCGGCTAACCTCTTTTATTAGCCAAACAATCCTGTAATTCCATTTGAATTACCCTGCATCCGGCTAACCTCTTTTATTGGTCAATCAATCCGGTAATTCCATTTGAATTACCCAGCATCCGGCTAACCTCTTTTATTAGCCAAACAATCCGATAATTCGATTTGAATTACCCCATATCCGATTTGTTAGAGAATAATATAAATCATATTATGGGGCCTCACTTAAAAGCTTAAGCTTTTAGGTGAGATTATTTCTTAACATGGTATCAGAGCCTTGTTGACCTAGCGGTCACAAGTTCGAATCTCACCACCCCCATTCTATTTGATAAAAATCAAGCACAAGGTGATGTGGGCCTGTGCAAGTTTCAAGCCCAAAGGGCTTTCACTTGAGGGGGTGTGTTAGAGAATAATATAAATCATATTATGGGGCCTCACTTAAAAGCTGAAGCTTTTAGCTGAGATGGTTTGTAAACCAACAAAACCGGTAATTTCACATAATTTACTAGTAATTCACATAATCATAACTCAATTTATTCATTTGCTCCATTCGTTTAATATCAATTAAATGAGCAACATAGATTATTAGGGAAACTAAAAATTATAAAATAAGGTGACAAATCACCTACCTTCCGCTCGGGATGACCCAGCTCCTCCTGTCTGATAACCAGCTCCAGACACAACTCTTGAATCAATCAAGTGGCATTATATCATTAGTCCATCAATATTTTTTCTTACGTGCGAAACACAAAGCACATAATATTTTTTTTTTGTAATTTGTTCTAATAAAAATTCATTCTCAAATATAACATCATTATTTTACATACAACCTCATATTTAACTCAAGTTACTTCTTTGCTTACTCTATGTTCATAATTCCTCCATCAAATAATTCTTCTATTCTTTATACCCTCACATCATATTATTTATTTTTATCTAAATACTATATTCAAACACAATCTAGACATCTTGTCTTCATATTTTCTTTTAACTAGTTTATTTCTCTTTTTAATTTGAATTTACTTTATTTATTATTATTATTTTCTCAATTTAAATGCTATCTCTTCATTTAGTCTTTCTTACATTTTCAATTATCATGATTAAACATGGTTTGTTTCTAAACATTAACATCAAAACTCATTCTCCCACTTTTTCCTTCATTTCGCCAAATGTGGTGTTTCTTTTTCCTCCCTCTAAATTTTTTCTTCATTTACTTGTTATTTCAACTTATTTTCATTCTATTCCACTTCAATTTCATCATTTTTCCTTCCCCTCCTATTTCCCCCATATTCACATAAGAACCCTAAGTTAAAAAATCTAGGATTTAAGGGAAACTAAGGTAAAATTCCATGAAATTACTTCCCAACTTAATCAAATAAGCTTAGGAACACATCTAAATCAAACATGAAATCTAAACTTCTCATGCTTACCTATTGCTTTTCTTCTAATTTCTCTTCTCTTCCAAGGTTAGTTGAATTTCCCTTCTCAAATCCTCCTTCCTTCACTTGCTTTAGTGCTTTATAGGTTGAACTTGCAAGCTTATAAAGGTATTTTCTCAATTTCTTGTGTTTTCCTTACTTTTCTCTCTTTCTCTCACGTTGTGCCTTGTTTCTCTACACTTTTTCTTTTGTTTCTGCCCATTCGGCAGTTATTAGAAGAGAAGGAGAGCTTATATACTTGTTTTCAATGGCCAATTTCTATTATACCCTTAATGATTTTTTTTTTGCTAGCACTACCGAGCTCTATTCATCTTAAAATTTTAACCAGATTTTATTCCATATATTTTAAGGTTCCTCAGAAAATTTCAGCTCAATCCGATGGTCTGATTGAAAATTACATCCAATAACGTAAAACTTGTCGAATTGTGATTTTTCGTCAAATTTTCGAATTTCTCTAAAAATTAGGAAATATTTACCCCAGATAAGGTATCATATTATAAGGCTTCACGCAAAATTTCAGAATTTTTTGATAACCCAATCAAGAGTTACGAATTTTTTTTGTTTTACATAAAACTAGTCAATTTATGATTTTTTGTCCGGAGGTTTTACAAAGAGCTTGGTTCGACAGATTCACTTGGATATCAACAAAGTAGTTCTGACCACACCTTATTCATAAAGCATAAGGAAGGGAAGATCACAATGTTGATTATATTGATAATATGATTGTAACCGGAAATGACTATGTGGAAAAAGAAGCCCTGCAAAATTACCTCTCTCAAGAATTTGAAATGAAAGATCTTGGACCTTTAAAGTAGTTTTTAGGAATTGAGGTCTTGAGATCTAGACATGGTATAATTTTGTCACAACAGAAATACACAATCAATTTGCTCAATGAAGATGGCATGCTAGCCTGCAAACCAAGTGACACAGCTGCTGCTGAAAATGTCAAGTTAAGTGCACACTCAGATCAAATTCCTGCAAATAAAGAACAATACCAGAGGCTGGTAAGACGATTGATGTATCTTGCACATACCAAACCCGACTTAGCATACTCACTTAGCGTTGTTAGCAGATTTATGCACTCTCCAAGTGAAGAACACATGAAGGCAATAATGCGTATCTTACAATATTTAAAGTCTTCTCCAGGTAAAGGAATTATGTTCACTAAAGGAGACACTCTGAATATTGAAGGCTATACCGATGCAGATTGGGTTGGCTCAATTGATGACAGAAGGTCCACTGCAGGATACTTGACATTTGTTGGGGGAAATATGGTTACATGGCGAAGCAAAAAACAGGGAGTTATTGATAGGTCTAGTGCGGAAGCAGAGTATAGAGGTATGGCTAAATGTGTATGTGAGCTGCTATGGATTAAAAATTTGTTGCAAGAGCTCAAGATTTCACCAACATTTCCTATGAAATTGTACTGTGATAATAAGGTTGCATGTGACATAGCTCACAATCTTATTCAGCATGACCGAACCAAGCATGTCAAGATTGATAAACACTTTATTAAAGAACAACTAGAAGCAAAAGTAATTGAAGTTCCTCATGTTTGATCGCAAGATCAACTTGCTGACATTCTCACCGAGGCAGTATCCGGTAAAGCCTTTCACCAAGTATTAGACAAGTTAGGCATGAAAAATATTCGTGCACCAACTTGAGGGGGAGTGTAGCATATTGTAATTATCTCAAATTGTAATTATCCTCTATAGAGTTGATATTAGAACTATAGTTGTTGAGTCATACTTCATGTCTATCACTATCAATATGTATCTCCTATCCTGCAGGGAGAGGGACTATAAAGAAGCCATGTGCTTCTTGTATTATTCATATGAATGAATTACGTGAAACTCATTACTGAATTTTATAACAAGTAACTTGATTGTTGTGTTTGTCATGTTATTGGTGAAAAAAAAATTATTGGTTGTTTATTGATGGTTAGTGGCAAGAAAAGTGGTGTTTGCTCTGCATGGAAGGATTTTTTAGTGGTATGTGCTAGTGACTAGAAATCTTTTGTGGCACTTGGTAGACCCAAATAAATTCTTCGGGTTCAAATATAAGAAATCAAAGGGGAAATCCATCAAGCCTACCTAAATAGTCTCTTTAAGAAAAGTCTTATGGTTGGCAAATGTGATGTGCACATCAAGAATTGGTCATCTATTGTCTTGAAACAGTGTGCGCGAACCACGAAAGCCTCGAAAGATAGCTTTTTGAGTTATGTATGGATTCATCTTGTTGAGATTTTTTAATAGCGTTGGGATATCATCATTATAGCTTTATCATATCCCCGATATGCACTCCTTTCCTTCCCCTTTTCTCTTCTTATTTCTCTCTTTCTTGCCTCCCAACTTCTCATGCTTTCTTGTTTCTTTTATCCTTGTGTTCATTTTTTCTTATTCTTGTTCTTCCATTTTATTTTATTTTGTTTAGGTTGTTGTACATAAGACTATTTGAAGATAATTAAAGGTTTAAAATTTGTCGGGTTTGGTTAGCTATTTAACAATCAAAGAAATATTTAAAGTTTTTGAAACTATAAAATTGATGTTAAGAGATCTGAAATGATATGAACAAAAACGAAACAATGATGAATCCATAAATACTAAAATCGTGTTTACCTAAACATAAATTCATCAACACCAATAAGAGAAAATGGGTGAAACACCATAAGGATCGGCAAAAGAGCACCGAGCTTGGGCAAAGACAAAAAAGAAATATAAGAACTTTGCCTAAAACCCTATTAGAATACATGCTTATATGGGTTCGAATAATAGAAATTCTACCAAATTATTATAAAAATTACATTTAAAGAAATTAAGGAGTAAGCTTACCTCTTGAGAAAGATTTGTTAGTAGTAATCTAAGTAGTAATTTCTTGACAAATTATATTATCCAAGCTGATGTAGAACAGGTTGCGGAATCATACATGCTCAAGAGGGATCACCCGAAATTCAAAGGCAACTGAATTTCGGCAACCGGGTCGTCGAAGTCGGAATGACGTGAAACTCACCCAGTCAATGCGTTTCACCGTTTGTAGAAGAAGTCAGCGGCTTTGCCCCTATTTTCGACCGATTTTTGGCCAAATTCCATCGTTTCGGCCCCGAAATCGTCATTTTTGCTATTTTAGGAAAGTTTCGTTTTAGCCATAACTTTTGATTTAAGAGTCCGAATTGACTCTAGTCAATTGGTACTCTCTCAGAATTTATAGGTCTTTCACATTCTGTATTTATCTCAAATTTGCCATTTATGACAAATTTAATGTTTTATGTCGTTTCCTTTTCTGTATTGAATTAAGCTAGGGTTTTTACTTTAAGTATCAATGTAAAACCTACAGCCGACTTATCTATCATTTTATTGAATAAACTTTGAGTTTGATTGAGATTTATTCTCGTTATCTTTGATTTACGGAATATTGACGTTGGTCATATTCCCTTGTGATTTTCTGCTGCGTCACAAGCTGTTGCTTAGCTTCTACCATCAATTAAATTTAAGCTTTTGCAACATGGAAATGATTTGTAGGATTAAAGTTAGATTTTGGAACTCCATACCTAGAATAAATTCCCTTGCCTCCTTTTATTTCACACAAGTTTCTTTCTTCCTGGTTTCCTCGCAATTTCTTGAAAGAAGAATAAATTGAAAGAGCTCCAAAAACTATCAAACACAAGATCCATATTCCTTTCTTCTTTTTCGGAATCAAGAGCCATGTTCTTGTTTGCCCATCTCTGAAAACCCTTCCCCGTGACATTTTGTTATTTTTCTTAAAAAAAGAGAGTAGATTATTGGGATAAAAGACACAAATTATGAGGCCAAAGAGGATTTGTCATTCTTATTTATATTTTTTTTAGAGATAAAAAAATTATCTTATACTTTCTATACTTAATTCTTTCAATTAAATATATTTTTGTTTTTATCCTTATTTTTATCATGAAATGCTAGCCAAATACAATCCTATTATCAAGCATTTGTTTTAGCGATCGAAGCATTACAATTTACAGCCACTTGGATCAGATTTGACCATATCAGATTAGTTGGTTGTCTGTACTCTGTAGCCTTGCAGGTCCACTGTACCGATATTTTTTTTTTTCAATATAGATGTCTAGATCAATTTATACGTGTCTCAATTAATTTTATATATTTTAAAGATAACGACTATATAAGTCTCTAGTTATTATTATATCAGCAATCATAAAATTCAAACCTGAAATTACAAGAAAACAAATCTATTAATTTCAAACTCTTAC
>CM055441.1:11959794-12072790 GCA_029228465.1 Salix viminalis
ATATTATTCTAGTGGACCGATATTTCATTCGAACAGAGAGAAGGGCTGGCTGAGAGTTAATCAATTTTGTATGGAATTTGTCATATCCAAACAATTAAATAATAAATAAATAAATAAAACACGTTCCAAAATATATTAGAAATTTGGTAGTAAAAGATATTTGGAAGTCAGACAAAAAGGCATTTGAATTTTATCCAATAGTCTTTTCGAAGCATATTTATGAAACAATTGTTTGTTTGTGTTTTAAAAGTGATTTTAAAAAAAAATAAGATTATTTATTTATCTTAAATTAATCTTTTCAATATTTTTATATTGATTTGATGTATTAATATCAAAAATAGATTTTTTAAAAAAATATATTATTTTTAATCAAAAATTATTTTTAAAATAATCATTATTACAATATTAAACAAGCTCAAAATTTAAAGATAGCAAAGTAGGTATGTCGAAGACTCACCTATAAGATTTACATTAGTCCGAGGTGGACAAAAAAATGGTTGAAAATGTAAGAATTTCAGGTTAACTTGCTAACCAACTCAATCCAAATTTAACCCAGTCAAAATTCAATTCTTAATTCTTTACTCATTATTTATTTATTTTTATCAAAATAGCATTTATTATTATTATTAAGAATAAAAATTTATTATTTCTAACATGAAAGTTGAAACAACGTTATGTTGCAGTTTCTATAATAATTTGAAGATATTATAACTGTAGAGTTTTTAAATTATTAAGTGTTTTTATTTATAGTGTCATAATTATTTATCGCACCACTTGTTTTTTAATTGAGTTAGGTGTTAATACTCTAGTATCATTATGACATAAAAAGTAAATTGTTTATTTTAATAAAATAAATATTATTCACTTATTACACTATAAAAAAACTTATATATTGCTTCGTAATGATAATAGTTATGAACAATTAAATACAATTTTAATATAAAAAAGGTTTTAGGGTTTAGTTAAGGAAGGGAGGAGATATTATATAAGTCATAAAAACATCTTTTTAAGTAATTATGAATTAATAAGTACTTAATTATACTTATTGCATCACAGAATTGGACTTTTTAAGTTAATTCAAGTTGTAATAAGGAGACGACTCCCTCAATCATGCAGTTTCTAGTTTTAGCTCGTCTGCTCGTCTCTTTCAGCAAACTAACAAATCTATAAATAAATAAGAAAAAATATTCTTAAAAAGTTATTATTTGTCTATAAACTGACAATTATTCTTCCTTTTCGCTCATATATCCAATATATATATATATATATATATATGATCTTAAATAATATTTTATATTAGAACAAAATTGCTGTAGTGATCAACTAGTTTAGTGTTGGGGAGTATATCATGTGTTTTTTAGTGCTTTTCAAAAAAAAAAGTGTTTTAATTGAAAAGATATCGAATTAATTTTTTTAAAAAAATATTTTTTATTATTTTAATTTATTGATGTAAAAAATAAAAATAAAATCTTAAAAAAATTATTTTAATATATTTTTAATGAATTAAAAATTCGTGATAGTTCTTTTCCAGCACACTTTTAGGTAACTCTGACGACTCTTCCTGGACTGGATACCTTTTTTATTTTATTTTTTATTTTTTTAAAGCAAATTGGAGTTGTTGCACCATTTAATATAATAGCATATATTATCAATTATAAAGCATCTCAAGACCCTAGAAATTGATTAATTATTATAATAAAGTTAAGAAATTAGCTGGACATCTTCATTGCACTGACAATTTACAGCATTAAACACAATCAAAGAACTGCCAGCGAAAGCGAGATTGTACCTTCATTTCTCTTTTCTTCACCAACCTACATCTCCATGACTAATCCAAAATCAATTCTCTCTTGTGCCAAGATTATCCTATTGTGTTCCAGTGTCAGTGACGTGATAGCAGAGAAATTTATAATTTAATTTTATGATTTGCATAGTAGATCTTGAGTTTAAATCAGAATATGTATTTTTTATAATAGTTTGGGACTATCAAGATTTTACTTCCTCCCTTTAATTCATAAAGTACACTTTCTGATAGTAGAATTTTCTAGCATAAAAAAATCATATATTTTTTAAAATAATTTATGTTTTTTCACCTGAAAACACAATTTGTACCGTGTGCTAAACACAACGGGACAAAACTTGAATTATTTAGCATGCTCGATGTAAGCATAGTGGCAGTGATTAAGAGGAAATGTTTTTTTTTTTTGTAATAATGTTGAGACAATATATTCATATGGTCGAGATTGTAGATCAATTAAACTTATTAACCAATCAAATATTTTAAATTTATGATTGAAATAAAATATAGTCGGCGCCATACTGTATCGTAGAAACAACAAGAGAGTGACTTAACGCTGAACTCAAGTACCACGTGAGATTTGCACGAGGCCACGTGATTATCCAAGGGGTGCCTCCAGAGTCCCCGCACTCGGTCTTTATAGCTGGGTCCCGGTCCACGGATCAAAGACTCCACCGTTTCCCCAGATGTGAGCGTCGTTTTCCCGGTAGCATGTGCGCGTGTTAGCCAAAACAAGGGTATAGATCATCAAGTGTCGGAGTGAAGCTGGCCATGTGGACCAATTAGCTAGCGACAGCTCACAAGCTGACCCACCAACTAAGGTTTAGCAAAGGGTGGTGCCTTCCCTGTGTAGATTATTAAGATTATAACATGGTTTTCAAAGTTATTTAGTTAGATTATATATTTCTGAATGAGTTTAAAATCAATAAAAATGAAGTTGTTTCAAGGATTTTGAAAATACTATGTCATTCGTTTATTACAATGTTGTAATAAGAAGAAATTAATTCTTTTAAAAACTAATTTTAAAATTCAAACTTCATTAGCCACTATAATAATTCTTTAAAGCTTAGAATTAAAAAGGATTTTCACTAATCGGATATTGAATGTCTTTAAATGATGATATTGTATGTACAAGTATCAATCATTATTTTTTAATTATATAGATTAAAACCTAGGCTATAGCCCTCGGCAATTTGTTAATTATTTTGTGTTTCTCTAATTAAAATTGTTTTGAAAAAAAAATCATTTAAAAATATATCAAATTGACATTTTTTATTTATATAAAATTTATTTTTAACATCATCACATAATAAAAATGATTTAAAATACCAAAATCTTTTAATTTTAAATAAAATATAAAAAGTGAAAAGTTATATTTTAAAAAAAATATACTTTTAAAAGTCATGTCAAATAGAACTTTAGGCAGAAAAACACATGAAAGAAATTGAAGAGAGTACGCCATTGGCAAGTCAAGTTGAATAATAGTTTAATCAGCACAAATATATAATAATTGTTTTTTTCATGATTCGAACATCAAGGCAGCTGAGGAAAATATATGGTAATTTAATTCTTTTTTTTTTTAATCATGATTGCCAGATGTTTGAAGGAGACAGATGAGCTAAATTTAATGCTTGAGACAAACCAGATGTGGTGGCGTCGATCTATATTATTTTATATATATATATATATATTTATATATATATATATAAAAATATAATTAAATAAATTATTAATCTTCACAAACAATGATTTCTTTTGCTCGCATGTGAGCTTTAGCGCCATGATAGTGTGTGAAAATAATAATCAATCATGATTACCGAGATTAATTTAATCAAACAAAACCAAAACAATATTGTTATTTTGTGTGGCTTCTTTTAAAGTTGTACAAAGCTTGGTTAGATCTACATGTTAACTCAACGATTCATTTCTAACCTAGCTTGTATTTTAAAAATTAAATTTAATTTGGTAAATTCAACAATTCAATTAAAAAACTTTAAATATTATTATTATTATTATTATTATTTTAATTTTAATAAGATAAGATAAAATAATATTTTTTTAAAATTAAGTTAACTTGGAACTTAAGTTTTAAATTATATATTAAATTGAATTGTATTTAATAACTTTAAATTAAAATTTTAGTTGATCCCAAAATTAACTACAGTCACAGCAATAATTTTAAAATGACAGTTGATAAGTCAACATACTAACATGTCATGTCTGACATTTTTTTAGGTGTGATGTGTAATTGCCATGTTCGTATATCTGTAAGCTTAGATTCACTTCCCAATTTAATTTGACATTTAATGCCCACGCCCAATATATGTTCCTGTTTAGGAATATTTTAGAAATTCTTTTTAAAAAATATTTTTTTATTAAAAAATACATAAAAAAAATATTTTTTTTATTTTTTAAAAATTATTTTTATCATTATCAAAATCATTTAATATTAACATCCAATCTAAATATGTTTGATTGGTTGAGAAATAAAAATAATAAATTTTAATTCTAGAATATTTCGCTGTATTATTTTAGGTATAACTCAAACTATTAATTCAATATACATGATTTCAATTCCAATTTAAGATAAAATTAACTTCAAATTATACAATACAAATACAATATCATCCATTTAAATATAACTCTAAAATTTTAAACATTCATAAATAGTCAAGAGTCGAGACTTAAATGGAATTTAAATTAAAATAGTTCAATAAAAATAAAATGTCAAAATATTAAAAAAATATTTTTAAAAAATAAAAAAAAATAAATTTTAATAAAAAAAAATATTTATTGCATTTCTAAGCGAAAATCACTTTAAAAAACAACTACAACTATATTCTCAAACAGTCATTAAAATTTACCTCTCGGCTATTATATGTCATCCGATGAACAACGTTAAATAAAATAGGAACTAGAAGAGTGTTTTGGCTTATAATATATTAAGTTTTGAACTATCAAAAATAAAATTTTATTTCATAAAAAAAGATATATGTATGTTAGCTTTCATTTACAAAAAATGAGAGGTGGTATTTTTTTAATATAAAAAATGCTTATTTTTTAAATTATTTAATATCTTAAAATTATAAAAATATCTAAATATACAATTCACCTTAATCTCTTAAACAAAAGTTTAGTTTCTTAACCATTTAATTACAAGAATTAATATTTTAAGTAATTCATTTACTCTTTAAAAAATATAAATTTCAAATCATTTGAATTATATTTTAATTCAAAAATCACAACAGCATATTAATAAATAATTAAAAAATTATACCCATAACTCAAGGTAATAATTTTATTACCAATATAAAAAAGCATGTACCAAACAAGATATTCAACAGCTAAATTTTCTATACTCACAAGTGTTTTATTTTATAGTGTGGTGATGTATAATTAAAATTATGATTTTACCACAGCTATAATTAATAAATACATCCAGTTAAATGTATTTCATTAGATATATTATCTCTTAATCTTGTAATTATAAAAATCTATAATTTTTCAAAAATTATCACTACAAAAACTATATTAAAACCGTCACACGTAGATAACAATTATTTTTTTTAAAATATTTTTTATTTATGAATACATTAAAATAATATATATATATTTTTTGATTTATTTTTAATAATATCGTATTAAAATAAAATAAATTCAATTCAATTTTTATTCCGCTGTCAATTTTTTGTATTAGTCAAACTGCGTTTGACCACGATACAAAGCTACCTTAAACTTGAAAGACTCATTGAAGTCACAACCCAATAAGTTAATAAAAGAAGAAGACGCCAAACAAATCTCAAATATCCTATTTGCCATTTCGAAATTAATTTTTTTTTATTATTATTATTATAAATTAAAAAAAATTAATATTGATTTTTATATATTGAGTATAAAAAAATATATATTATTATAATACATTTGTAAATAAAAAATTCTTTTAAAATCAATTTCCAAAACAGTATTCGAGCACAGAGAGAAAGCAGCTGTTAATGTCGGCGTGGAGTGAAGCGCACACACCCATACTCGTACCCACAACTCCTCCCATCTCTCTCTGCCTCAGCCTCGGCCTCTGCCTTGTTTGAAAATCAATTAAGGAGGAGGAGTAGTGGAAAGAGTAGGAGAGGAGTATTTTTAAATCCTGACACTCTGCTCACTGGCATTTTTTTTATATTTATTGTTGTTATTATAGTTTAGTCGACTTGATAGATAAGTAGCAGGAAGTGAGAGTGAAGGAAGTGAGAGAGAAAGCATAAAGAAAGAAAGAGAGTGGGATTTTTTTATATTGAAGTCAAAACGGTTACGACGGCGACGACATTGTGTTTTGAGGTCTATGAAGAAGAAGAGTCTTCGGCGCTGGAGATTCCGGTTGTTAATGAATCATCATGTATTTTTTAGTTGAATAAAATTAAATGTGCTTGTTTGTGATACGTATGTAACCGAAGAAAGAAGTTTGATTGATTGTAAGAGCAAGAGCAGATAGATCGATCGATCGATCGAGAGAAATGGAGTCTCGAATGGATCAGTATGAGATCATGGAGCAGATCGGTCGTGGTGCTTTTGGTGCTGCTATTCTTGTGAATCACAAATCTGAGAAAAAGAAGTAATCACTCTCCCTCTCCCTCTTTCTAATCTACGTTTTATTTATGTAATTTTCGTGATGTATTTTTTTTTGGGAGAAATTGTTAGGTATGTGTTGAAGAAGATCAGGCTTGCAAGACAAACCGAGAGATGCCGGAGATCTGCTCACCAAGAAGTAAGCCTCGTCTCAACTCTTGATAAAAGATCATTTTTTTTACTTTTATTTTAATGGAGGTATTGAAAAAATGTTGAATGTAGATGGCGTTGATTGCGAGAATTCAGCACCCGTACATTGTAGAATTTAAAGAAGCATGGGTTGAGAAGGTGATGAGACTTGGATTATTTTTTTTATATATATATATATATATATATATATAATTGCGGAGATTTACGAGTTGTTGGCATGTTTATCGAATTAGGCTGATTTGGTGTGTGTACATTTGCAATGTAGGGTTGCTATGTTTGTATCGTTACAGGATATTGTGAAGGTGGAGATATGTGAGTCTTGTTTGAGTAATGGAGTTTTGGTTTATAAGATTTTGGTGATTTACAAGGCTGCATTGTTTTGATCGTTTTGCGTTGTGGTAACAGGGCTGAAATGATGAAAAAATCAAATGGTGTATATTTTCCTGAAGAAGTAAGTGATGATAATCGCTTGTTTTTAGTTTTTGAATCTGAGATTTTATTTTGGGGGAGGTTTGAGTTATAATGGTGATTGTGAAACTTGTTCAGAAACTCTGCAAGTGGTTCACTCAACTACTGTTAGCGGTGGAATATTTGCATGGCAATTATGTACTACATCGGGACCTAAAAGTAAGAAAATGAATATATGGAATTGGAATTAGAACTTCTCTGTTGCTTTTTGAGGTGTTTTAGACTGATCATGTGAAGCACTCTCTTTGCAGTGTTCCAACATATTTCTTACTAAAGAACAGGATGTTCGCCTTGGTGAGTTGTTTTTATTTATTTATTCAACTTTTAGTTGTTGTATCATAGGATTTTTATGTTTATTTCTTGACTTTTTCTTGTCTTTTCTTGGTACTATTTAGGGGATTTTGGACTTGCTAAGACTCTGAAAGCAGATGACTTGGCTTCCTCGGTATATGCTTAGCGTTTTCTTTAATTTATTTTTTTGGGTCTTTTGCTGTTAGTTGTTTATTGAGAGTACAGAAAAGAGATTGTATTCTACATTTGCTTCTCTTTCAAGATGTTCCTTTTTCTTTCCTTTCTTTTTTTACTAGTAATAATTTTCTTAGAAATAGAATATATGAAACACGAGCACGTGGAACCAACTGATTTTGAATCCTGGAGTCATTACATGCAAGATTAAGATCTTTGCATTCCAGCCAGCATGAGTGCAATACACTGTGATATGTGTATCTATGGATTTCTTGTTTGGGGGACTGGGAGAAATGCTGCATTTTTCTTTTCTAAATGCAGATAGTATCATATGGCTAAAGTTGTGTTATTTTAATTTTACTATGGTATGAAACTATTTAGTCGAACTCAATTCAGATGAATTCTCATTGACATATCTTACTTTGATCGAAGTCCATGAGGCTTAAGAGAAGATGCTGCATTGAATGTTTTGGTAACAATATTTTTTGTAATCATAAATTCTAACCACCAAATTGCTTTTCCAACTGATGTAGTTTCTTCATCCACCTAAAAAGATAACCTACATAACAGCTAAAATTTGCTACAAGATAATATGTTGGATGTCCACATGATGTGTCTAGTAAACTATGTTATCCTCGCAAAATGCAACTCATATTGTTGTAAAGTCTAGTAAACTATTTTGAATAGTTGGTTGGAAATAGAGCTTAACCCAAACTAAAAGAATTAATGGAACTTTTAAGTATGCTTATTCCTCTATGATGAAGTTAATTGCAGCTAACACCAAGGAAATTACTGAATACGTATACCATAAAAGAAGAGACTTAATTACTATCGGCGTTTCCAATTATCCACCTTGAAACTAATAGTTGTGTTGTATCTTCATGTGCCAGGTGGTTGGAACTCCTAATTACATGTGTCCTGAACTGCTTGCAGATATTCCTTATGGTTTCAAATCAGATATTTGGTCCTTGGGTATGTGATTTCTAGATAATAACCAGGATGTTTATTACTTGTTATAGTTTCTTGCTAAAACGCTTCTCTGTTGTCTAGGGTGCTGTATGTATGAGATGGCTGCTCGTCGTCCTGCCTTTAAAGCTTTTGTAAGATTTTCCATGGTTCTTTTCACTCTATATATTTATTTTTGGGAATTTTGTTGAAGTTCTAGCTCTTTGATCCTACAACTTGTATAACATGTAGATCATGATATCTTGTTTGATGTTTTATGAACAAGTTGGGTAATTTATTACTGGATTGCGAATCAGTATAATGATATCTTTCATGACACTGTAAAATGGGAACATGAAATTCACTTGCATCTTTATTATCAATCTATTTATACTTATTTTATGTAATGCAGCAGAACCATTCAACATTGACTTTTTGTAAGTAGTTACTGGAGTTCAATAGTCATGGGAAATTTTAAAGCATTTGGAACACTGCAATGACCCTTTAATGGCTTTTCACTAGATTATATTATGTTGTTGAGTTTTCATGGAATGAAATAAGCTGTCATAACATCATCAACTGATTTACTGTACCTTTCTTTTCATTTACAAGGAGGTCTTTGAGCTTAAATTTAAGGGGAGCCCCTTACCTTCTTAAATTGCTTCTATCCTAGTCACGAGTGGCATTCTATCATAAATTACTTGATGTGATGCCAGGTTACTTTACCTACCAAGCCAACAACACCCATGACCTGCCAACATTTTGACTAAGCATGAATGCTATGTGAATTCAGCATAATAAATTTCTTCAGAAATAGGAACTGGTTTAGGCTCTCTTTTTGCCTTTATATCCACACCAAAATCTCAGAGTTCACTGTGGCATTGCTAATGACATAGGGCTTAATGTCAAGCTTCTTGTGAAGGCATTCTTTGCCTGCTTGACTTCATCTATATGTAATGGTACAAGTTTATAGTTATCATTTTTTTTTAATTGCCTTTACATGCCAAATTTGCAGGATATGGCAGGATTGATTAGCAAGATAAATCGTTCCTCTATTGGCCCTTTACCCCCTTGCTATTCTCCACCTTTGTAAGTCTCCATGAACTGTTGCAAATCTTATTGCTTTTTTATTTGACAATAAATAACATCCACCTCATATTGCCCATCAGGATGCTGTAACCTGGGACTAGTCCTGGTACTTGACTCGGAAATTGCTATTTGTAGCCATGCCATAGGCTGCCAAAATAATTTATGTAGTGGTGGCCGCTAACTGGAATTATATATAGTTTTAATAAATCATTTGTTTGATAGACAAGGTTCCTATCATTTTATCGCCGCAACTGCAATATTTAAATTGATTTCTGCATGCTAAGCATTTCGTTGATTATTTCCTTCTTTTGTTGAATATAAGTATTAAAGATGGATTGTGACATTCCTCTTTATAAACCGCAGTGATTATCAAATATGTTCTTAAATCATTGCCTGTAACAACCATATGGACATGCAGTCTCTATCTTGTTACGATAATAGCATCTTTACTCCTTGTAACTTTATGCCATATCTATTTGAATCTTTGAACTGCAAACTTTTCCTATTTGAATATCTCAACTGTGTACAATTTTTCAATCAAATACCCTCCTAATCCCTTAACATGACAGTTGGTTTAAATTTATCTTCAGAAGGGTATTTGTGGAACAATCAACCTCATTAGGAATTTTTGAACTGTTAAAGATATTTGAACTAGAAAAGTTGAAGTTGAAAGAGTTGATGGATTAAAATGCAGTTACCCCAATCTTCATTGGAGATCATTACCAGACATAATACATGCAAATGTATCATAGATTAAGATTTTATTGCATAGGTGTCCCCCGAATCAAATTTCATTTACCTTTTTTTCTCATTTATATACCTTTTGTGGGTGGGTACTTTTACACTGAATTTTCCATTGAACAAATCTGCACTGATAAGTAGCTTCATCTTTTCTGCCTGTCATTTTCCCTTCATACTGCTTACCTTCAATGCTTGATAATGAATAGAGGACTAAACTTTTGAAAATGATATAATGGATCCCATTCCTGGCTATTTAACTGCCTTGCCTCAAGGAAATCAGATACCAACAATGTTTTTGTTCTAAATTCTGTCCTATGTCCTACATGCTGATGACGATCCACTGTCTAGCTGTGATAATTAATGTGCTTACCTGCAGGAAAACACTCATTAAAGGCATGCTGAGAAAGAATCCTGAGCATCGTCCTAGTGTAAGACTTAAAAATTACATGCCATTTTTAAAACTTGTCATTACAGAACTTGATCTTCATAATTTTCATTACTTGGTCAGGCATCCGAGATCTTGAAGCACCCATACCTGCAGACTTATGTTGATCAATATCGTCCATTGGTCAGTCCTCCAACATCCTTATCTCCCGAGAAACATCTTCCTAGAAGCCGTGAATCTCGAAGAAGTATGGCTGAAAGCCAGATCAGTAATACTTCCAGTAGTGACAAGGATAGTTTGCTTTCAAGTGAACAAAATATCCCAGCAATGGTCTCAAATTGTGACAATAAAGCCACTGATACAGATATAGCTTCTGTTGATGATGAAGATGGCGCTGAGCAGCCCATGCCAAGTGAAGTAGAAAACAATCTCAATGTTTGCATTGTCAAAATGAATGAACAGAGAGTGATGAAGCCTTGTCATGATGAACTTGGATGCAACGTTGAACCAAAGCAACCAAAAACTATCAAAAGTATTATGATGGCCTTGAAAGAAGGAAAACCTAGAGAAAATGGTTCCCCAATGAGAGGAAATCGTACAAAGACCGGAAGTTCACCAACCCAAAGAAGTAACATAGAAGCATCACCAAAAGTTCTTAGACCTAATGCCCTTGCTTCTGGTTTAAAGTTTAATGCTGATACACCAACTGTTGCACCAGCAAAAGCTGCCTTGGATTCTGCAAAGCGGATCCAGGGATCACACCCTTCAAAACACCAGGTATTATCAGAATCAATTGTGCGTTTTTTCTTAGTTTGATAATCATACTGAAATAACCATTTACTCTTCAATTTACTTGCAGTTACCTGTAATTGAGTCCTCACCAAAGACCAAACCCAGATATGATGGGATTCCTCCGGTTAGTCCAATTAAACATGTTGATGATGGACTTGCTGTGAAGCCAAGGCAAAGAACCCCTCCTAATCTGTTCCAGCGATCTTCATTTCCTGGAAGGACAAGGCAAATAGGAGCTGATGTTCCAAATATAAACATGAAGTTGTGTCCAACAGAGACAAACGAGGAACCTGAAAGTACTTCTTACCAAGTACCTGATGGTCACCCATACTCCTCTAAGGAGGTATCGCCAGAGTCTCAAAGGGTTCTAGTTGGAGCTCTCAAAGGAATGCAGACAGAAAGCAGTAATTCTGTCTCATCTTCTGTGTCAATTCAATCTTTTGAGTTTTGTGATGATGCAACAACCCCATTTGTTGCCATGCCTGAACAGACACCTTCTAATCACGAGCCAGTGATCTGCACGGAAAACTCAGAACATCATCCACCCAGCTGTTCTCCTGCTATGAATTCGTATTCTGGCATGAGTGAAAATTTGTCCGGGGAACACAGTGAATGTGGTCATAAATCCATACTAGACTCGGTGGAAACCTCAAATGTTGTTGCAGACCCCCGCAAGAAAACCATTGTTGGTGATGGGAGAGAGGTTGAAAGTAGTTCTCTGAATCTGACTGCCCCAAGTTCGGAAGAAGTATTTATTTGTAAAAATAATACCCAATTAAGCAGGCCAAGTGCTATACCTGAAATTGGTGCTCCAATCAAATCTTATAACTGCATCTGGTGGTGATGACAAGTTCACAGTAAGAGAACTTCTTTCATCAGTTTCAGAAACCACTCCTTCCATTACTTCGCCAACGTCAACTAGCCAAAAGAATTTGCAGCCAGAAAAGGCTATGATTTTACAAAATTCAACAACCGAGAAACCCGCTGCTTCCCATCTGTCTCCTGCTTTCGAGGATGTAATACATGTTATAAGGCACAGTAGTTTTCGGGTTGGGAGCGAGCAGCCAGTTATGGAAACTGTGGAGATGGGGGTTCAAAATGTGGATGTTGGAAAGCTATTAAATGTAGTAAGGGATGAAATGGAGATGAGAAATGTGAGTACAGCAGTGACTCTTAAATCATCAAGTTGCTCTGAAGCAATGAGTTTGAAATCAAGTATTTCTGATCATTCCGACACTAAAGAAATCGATTTGAGAAACATAATCCCATCAGATCTGCAATCTGATATTTCTGAGCTACCAAAACCCAACTCCTCTGTTACTGAAGAGGAAGCACCAGCAAGGGAAACTTTGGATGTTAAATCTTTTAGGCAGAGGGCAGAGGCACTAGAAGGACTTCTAGAACTGTCTGCTGAGTTGCTTCAGCAAAGCAGATTAGAAGAGCTTTCAGTTGTTTTGAAACCTTTCGGGAAAGATAAAGTCTCTCCAAGGGAGACAGCTATCTGGTTAGCAAAGAGTCTTAAAGGAATGATGATCGAGGACACTGGACGGAGTTCATGAATCATGATATCCATGGTAAGTGTGCTCTAGCTTAAGTGCATTGACATTTGTCAAGTAATTTTATCCGTGTTTGTCATCATTTCTCACATTAAAGCTCTGTTGAATTTTTCACACACCAAGCAGGCCCTTTATTCCCCCCCTCACATTTTGTAATTCTTTCTATCCACTTCGTTATTGTACATAGTGACCATACGAATTGAATAGCTTTGTCACCTAGACAACTGTATGGAAATGCTGTGTTATTTGTTTAATGTAAGTGCAAATGTTGTTAACGCAAGTTGATAGATAGTTTTGGCTGATAAATCATTTCCATTTGTTTTGTCATGGAGACAAATCCCTTGTGTTTTGTTGATGTAGGATTTATATGATCTGTTAAATGTGATGATTTGGCCAAGCCTGCAGGGATCAACGTGTTGTCATTGGTCTGCAGTGTGTAAACATTTAGCCATTAGTTACAACAATCATGAGTCGAATATATCATTCTTTATGCATGTAAAGTGGTAATCATGACAAGGGTCGAGTGGTGAAAGCAAAGATGCAGCAAAATCATTTTGATATGTGCATGATTTTGAAAATGATAGCAATGGGGTGTTTGCCTTTTGTTATTTTCAATCATCCGTGGAGCTCGTTCACGAGAGACCAAGATTAGACAACGACATTATTTTGTTCTCTCCATCTCCTACCTTCTTGTTTTTTTGCTCGTTCATTTTTTGGCACTTGGTGCATTACTCCTGGATAGATAATCTCTATGCTCTTGTTGTGGAAGAATCCTGTTGCGACTTGGTGAGGTACAACAACTTTTGGAAGTTCACCTATCGCATCATCAAGACACTTCTTAGTTCTTACAATCTACACTAGAAAGATCCTCGTGCAGCGAGCCATTGCATAAAGTGTCATAGATCTTTCAAGGAGGTCCATCTCTCCGATCGCATACAATTTTGTTGAGTTATAAGAAGTCTTGGTCGCTAGGTGGCTCAACAGCTCAATAGTCTTCTCATTAAATAGCACTGGGTTGATATAAAAGAAATCAATTGCCAAAGTAAAAGAAGAAGAAAAAGAGTACACATAACAATAGCAGATAAAAAAAAAGAAGAAAGAATAAAGAGGTAAACATGCAAGGTCAGGCTAACAAAAATTCCGACCTCCTCTTCCCAGCCCATGATATCATTTTTCTAGTTTTTTTTTAAATATTTATAATAACTATATTATTTGATTTGGATGAGTTAAATCGGATAAGATTATATAAATATTACAAATTTATTGGGTTTTTTTAACACCCTTAATAAATCTAAACAATTAATTCCTAACAACAAGCACGAGCGTGGACAAGATTAATTGTTTCAAAGTATTTAAACCTGAAATTACATGAATCTTTATCTTAATATACATATAAGAAACAATAATCTCCAACGTACCCTGGGATTAATGAAACCTTTTCATAATTGTTGCCAAAAATCAAGGACGTCAACACCCTAACCAATCATCTTCAATAAAAAATTTCTTAAATGGATTTTTATATATTTTGTTTCTTATGAAGGCTTTTAAACCATGATAAAAACAAAATGAAGACTTTAAACAAGATTCTGTTCACCATAGCAGATTTATTACAGTTTTTATAAAGCAAATTTCTAAATATAATTAGTATTTAACTTAGTTTTTTATAATATTAGTTTCTCAGGCTCTTTAATATTAAAAAAAATAATTTCAGAATTAGGGAAATTAAAAAATAGTAGAAAATGCAAGTCAATAAAGTTTAGTGATTAGGAAAGTCATTATTTTATCTTGAAAATATTACTCAACCAACTATTAAACATATATTGAAGATCCACTCGTGAATCTATAACAATTATCATTAATAACATTAATGGTGCACGTTCCTCGGAGCTGGTCCCCAAACACACCCTATAAATGGCAGCTCTAAATCCTTATTTCTTTCAAACAAATCAACCAGGTCTAGGGTTACTCAAATACATTTGTTCAAGGGTTGATTTCTTCTTCTTCTCTTGTTTTTATTTCATAAGAATTACTCGTTGGCAATGTCAGATCCACAGGATATTGACTCTTTGCTCAAAACTAGAGATTGCAGGCTTATTATAAAACTGCTTGTAGCAAGTTTCGTTCTCGCAGCCATTGTAGTGTTTCTGGTTCTATTTTTTGGAAATCGTGGTTGAAGTTCTTGATCTATCCAAAGACATCTAGGGTTTCCTCATGGGCTTGTTATGAGCAAGATCATACCTTGGAGTTGGTTTTTTGATTGTATAATCAACAATTGGTGTAACCAATTCTTATGTGTTAGTTTTTCTTGTATTTGTTTTTCAAAATAATAATCGATATATTAAAAATAAGCTAATTAGCTGTTTAAAAAATTGACAAAAGAAGTTGACGAACATAAACAAGAATTCAACATTGAAGTCTTGGTCTTTTCAAGCAAAACATCTTTTTCAAATCTTAAGGGTTCATTACCAGAAAACCCTCTTGTGCTCTAAGGTTTTGGTTTTCTGCACTTTTTCTCCAGAAGCAGTGTTACAGGTTAGAAAATGCTTAAGGGAAACAGAGGGAAATTTGGGGAAGAAGAAAGAAGATTTGGGGAAGAAGATGATGAAAACGCCTTCTGCGTGGGAGATAAGGAAGAGAACACGCACTCTGCGTGGGGAGAAGGTGACAGGGAGAGAATCTCTCAATTTGTTGTTATATTTCTTGTTGTCTGTTCTGTGCCCATCAAATGGCAATTTAAAGGAACCCAGTGTCCTTTGTTCATGGCCGTTACATACGTGGCACTATTCTAGAATTAAAAAGATCTACACAAAACGACTACGTTTTGTTTACAATGTATTTGAATTCTAATTGTTCCAGTTTTCCCTTTCGTTTCTCTTGATTCTTCTATTTTCTGTTCGTGACAATGCCCTGCTCTTCGAAAACCACCTTGTCCTCAAGGTGAAAATTGAGGAAAACCTGCAATCAAATTCTTCAGCGTCCTCCCAAGTAGCTTCTGTCAAAGGTAACCCCTTCCACACAACCAAGAACTGAGTGATAGCTGAATTTCCCTTCTTTTTTTTTCATCCTTAAATCAGCATCCAAACCATACAGGCAATGGTGTGTATTTGGGTCATAACCAGGAAGGTTTCTTTGAAGACAGATATAGGACATGGTTTCGTGTTCCCCTTCACCAGGAACATTTGCATCAGAACGAATGACCTTGATTTTCTTCCCTCCAGGATCATAGCAAGCAATCTTTTCATTACACCTAATCCCAAAAGATCTAACAGTATACCTAGCTTTTGAGAACACCGGGGTTTGGCCACTGAGTTGTTCGAGCACCTTGGCGGCACGAGTGAGCCGGTCTCCGCTTTCACCGACGGAGATGTTGAGGACCAGCTTCTGGACCTTGATTTCTCTCATTGGGTTTGATAGCTTCTTCTCTGAAGCCATTTTGATGGTGTGTTGGTTCGATGGAGGCAGAGGAGGAGGAGGAAAGGCTTGTTTCTCGGATATCTTTGGTTGGGATCCTTCTCCTACCCAGTCTGATTCAATGACAGCAGCAGGTTGCTGAAGACTGCTGGGTTTTTGCGAAGAACTTACCTCTCCCGTTAAGGTTTGCAGGGCTTGCTTGATGGCGATTTGCTGAGTTAGTATCTCCTTCATCATGGCCTTAAGTTGTGCTAGATCATCAGACCTTCCATCGATCCTCTGATTTATAGCTTCCAGAGAATCAACCATCCTTCTTGCGTCTTGGGATCTAGTTTCTGGTGCCATTAATCTGAGTCCGAAGACGACGGGCTCTGATACCAATTTGTTACAGGTTAGAAAATGCTTAAGGGAAACAGAGGGAAATTTGGGGAAGAAGAAAGAAGATTTGGGGAAGAAGATGATGAAAACGCCTTCTGCGTGGGAGATAAGGAAGAGAACACGCACTCTGCGTGGGGGAGAAGGTGACAGGGAGAGAATCTCTCAATTTGTTGTTATATTTCTTGTTGTCTGTTCTGTGCCCATCAAATGGCAATTTAAAGGAACCCAGTGTCCTTTGTTCATGGCCGTTACATACGTGGCACTATTCTAGAATTAAAAAGATCTACACAAAACGACTGCGTTTTGTTTACAATGTATTTGAATTCTAATTGTTCCAGTTTTCCCTTTCGTTTCTCTTGATTCTTCTATTTTCTGTTCGTGACAAGCAGCTCAAAGTTTTCTTTGCGTTCTCAGCTACAGGATTTTTTGGAAAGAATGGTTCCAGTTTTCATACTCCCTGGCCACCATCGAGTGAAAAAAACATGAATTTATGTGGAGGGTTGTGGCAACGCCACGCGCTCTTCTTCTGTGTCAAACCAAGATGAAAGCAGTGTGTTAGGGTTAAGATTTGAGAAAGGGTAAGGGGGTGAGTCGGGACTTGATAAGCTGTCATGAAAGTTAATTAATATTGATTTTACGAGTTGGACCGAGTTTACCAAGTCAACTCGTGAGTTTACTTGTTTTCGAAGTTTTTAACCCGATTTTGCAAGGTATATACATGTTGACTTGCAAAATCATACAGTTTTATGAGTCAACTCGCGATTTTAACAACAATGATATATGTTATATTCTTCCACTTATCTTTTTTTTTCTTTTTTGTTAATTCATGAACCAATCTATTTTGAAAATTTTAGCTCATGTTATTTAGGCTTTTATGTTGTGGTCCTCGAATCTCATTTCCATCTTGTTCCATCTTACGAGTGCTAAGAGAGGAGGGAAAGTTTTCAAAAAAGAGAGGATCCTCAAATTTCATTTTCCTCGTGTTCTATCTTATTAGTGTTAACTGTTGAGAGAGTTTCAAGAAGACTGCTTGTCAACCATAAAAAAACCTAATTTAAAAGTCAAAGGTTTTATCTTCAAGAAGAGGAGTTTCACCAAAAATAGATTAAAGCTCAAGAAGGTTTATTTATTCAGTTTAATTTAGTGTTTTAATACTTTTTATCAAATATTTTTGAGTTTTTAATGGGACCATTGAGGTTCGTATGATGATTTGTAGATGAAAATAAGTTCAACTTTAGATTTTTGTTAAAGCACCATGAAGCTTAATTTTTTGGTTATCAAAGGTGGTTTGAAATAGTTGCAGAGGACAACATAGCTTTTATCCTAAGAAACGACGTGTCATTCAATATTTTTGAAAAACTACCAGGTAGAAATTGTATTATCTTTTTTAACTTGAACAAACAAGCTATAGACATGCCATATCTGATTTTCCATACCGAAAACGCACTCAGATTTTTATGGGCTAGGTGCTCAAACCTAGCCCAGGAGAGCCCACTATCTCTTGTCCCTTTTTTATATCATAAAATAAAACCTTTAAATAAATAATTGCAATGTCATTTTAAAAATTCTTTGATTGTGTTTTTATTAGCTTTTTATGTTTATATATTCAATTTTTTTAATAATAATGCATAAAACTAAGATGCATAATTTTAACAATAAATTACTTCACATGAATATTCAGTAAATATATATATATATATATATATATATATATATATATATATATATATATATTAGTGCATAAAAATAGAGATTTTTTAAATTTTAGTTTACAATCCATGATAGATTCATGTAAGAAAAATCATGATTCTTATAAAAAAAATATTTTTGGTCAAAAAATAAAAATAAATAATTAACAAAAACAGTTTTGGATAAAATAAAATACCATTCTTCTGCCTATATTCAAAGTATTTGAATTCTTACAAAATTTCATTTTAGTTTTTTTAAAATTTAAAATTTTATTTATTTTGAAAAACCATGTTGCTAAAAAAATTATCCCTTGTTAAATAAATATATAAATAAGAAGAGGGAATTTTTAGCTGAGAAAATCAATTTTTACTTCAAGATTTAAATTACTAAAATCCTTTCAGTTTCTTATTTCAATAGATGAAAGATTGACTTAAAAATAAATTTTGGGAGTGTGCCCATAGCCAAAAGGATTATATATTCACCAAAGGGATTATAGAAAAGAATCATGAAAATATGATGAAATTTTTATTATTTGAGAAATGACTGGTGATAGTTAGAGGATAGAGAAAAAAACATTTTGATCAAAAGAGGAATTTTTTTTTAATTGGAACAAATATAATTTTCTATAAATATAAAACAATCAAATTTATAAAACAATTAACAATAATAGTTAAAAAGTAATATAGAATGTGGATCCACGATTCACAATACAGTGGCCCATCCCATTTATATATATAATTTGTTTTTTGCAGGAAAATTTCTGCATCACGTTGGCATTCCTCGAAACGAAAGGAAACCCAATAGCGTGATAAAATCACGACTCCCACTCCCCCATCATCAGAAACCTCCCATGTCTCAACCAACCACCCCCACCACCGCCGCCACCGCCACCGCCACCAAACTTTACTCAAAGAAAGCCCAAGTATACGACTGCATCGTATTCTTCCTCTTCATCACAGTATCATCCATACTAATTGTTTCCGTTCCAGTCATAACTCGCGGCGTCATCTTTCTTCAGCCTGAAACCCCCCAATTCAATGTCAGCTCATCCCTGACAATCCTCAATGTGTCCTCTACCGCCATAGCCGCAAACTTCAACGTTACCTTCTCCACGAAAAACCCAAACAGGAAAACCATGTCTTATGAAGAAATCGTTGCCCTGTTGCTTGATGGGAACGAAAGCCTCTCTGCTATTACTATTCCACCGTTTCACCAACCTGGGAAAAACCCTGAAAACATTTCAGGTCGCGTTTCCTACCTTTTTTTTTCAGGTTAAAGACAGTTCATCTTCTGGAGGTGCAGCTGTGAGTTTGACAACGAAGTTGCATGCCAGGGCAAAGTATGGAGGGTGGACGTGGCCTGTTGAGAAGGATTTGATCAGGGCAACGTGTGGTGATGATGTGAAGGTTGACTTTGCTTCGAATGTGACAACGTTGGTGCTTGGTTCCAATGAGTGTGATGTCAACGGGCAGTGGAAAAGAATTGCGATCAAATGCAGCAGAATATTTAGGAATTACATCTATGTTGTGTCAATTGTTTTGTTCATCTTGTTTCGTTTCACTCTAGGGTTTGTGTCTGCCAATCTGGTCTCTAGTATGATTAATTAAGCCCAGTAAATCTTTTTAGGAATCTGATCAATAGCAAGCACATACACGTTTTGGTGATTTGGGCATGATTAATTTAAGGATTCTGCATTAGTAGATGTTTTGTTAACTGATATTCTTGTCGTGTTTAAATTTCTTGAGCCTTTTGATGCTTAATTTCCTGCAATTACTTAAATTTTTCTTCTTTTCAGCCATTCAAATTCTGTATTTTCCGTTCATATATAAAAGAAAGAAGAAGCTTGAGAGTCTATTCAAGAGTGGTTTATTAGAAGCATGGTAAGGGAAATTAAGATGCAATTAATGGGATTTATTAGATAATCTTAACAGGAGAAGATTTAAAAAGTGAAATGAATCGAACAGCTCCTGCTGATCTTTCATTTCCCTCTTAATTTAGAGTGAATCCAAGCATTAATTATATTCTATCATTGAGGATTTATTTTCATTTTTACCCCCCAGTAATGTGTGTGTATCCATGTCTGCTAGCATTCTGCGTTTTTTTTGGTAAATGAATATGATATAACAAAAAAATCCATGCCTCCCAAATTACTCAAAATAAAATAAAGAATGACAATATATATTCACGAATTAAAACCTAATAAACTTGCCGCAAATAATTCTAAAAACAAGTAAATTATACATTAGGGTTTACAAGTCAAAGGAGTCGGCTAAAAGGTTCTTTTAAGCCTTGTTTGGTACTGCGTTTCAAAAGCCGTGTTTTTTGTTTTTTTATCTTAAATTAAAAAATTTTGATATTTTTATATTATTTTCATGTGTTGATGTTAAAAATATTTTTTTAAAAAATTAAAAAATATCATTTTAATATATTTTTAAATAAAAATCACTTTAAAAAACAAGCACATCCACATTCCGAAACGGACACTTAGTTGTTTGCATAGAGGTTTACATGTAAAATTCATAGAGAACCTAAAAAAACTTATTAAATATACTATTTAATTTGTTAAATTAAATGGAGAAAATAAAAACAATTAAAAAAAATTTTTTTCTTTGAAAACTCATGCATAAATATCTATTTTTTTCTCCATGGATGGACTGCAGTGGATTAAGGATGAAGAGTCTCTTTGACACTAAGATTTTACGTGATATCATCTCCTTAATAGAATATACATGGTGTATCACTTTCTCATTATTTTATAATGTTGCATAGATTGTTTATAAAAAAAATAACTTTTAAATTATAAAAATAAGATTAGAATTCAAAAATCACATTAAATAAAAGCTTAATTTATTTCAATATCGAGAGAGAGAGAGAGAGATTGATTCTAATCTCAAACTAAATCCAAAAGGAATAAAAAAATTATCTCTCTCAAAAATGAAACTATAAACTCTACCAATAATAAAAAAAAAAATAGAAATGAAACAAATCCTAATATAATAAAAAGCTTCCCATCTAATCCTTGACGGTTCTTAATCCATAGCCCAGCCCATCTCCATTTCCCCCCCAAAAGCCGAATCTCTCTCTCTCTCACAAGATTCCAAGCTTAGCACAGAAAGACTCTCTTCAGACTCCGAAAATCTTCGAAAAATCCGGGAAAATGGCGTCTTCAGATCCTTACAGGCCCGCGACCGGCTACCCTTTTGTCCCAAACGGCATGCACTACCCTCCACCACCGGCAGGCTCTGCCTATCCTTACCGAGCCCCACCACCGCATCAACCCACTAACCCTTACTCCTACAACAACCAAACTTACCCTAACCAACGCGCCATCTTCCTCCGTCGCTTAATTGTCGCTCTACTCATCTTCACAGGCATCTTCTTCATCATTCTCTTCATTTTCTGGCTTGTCATCCGACCCCACTTCCCTGAGTTTCGCGTCACCTCTCTCTCTATCTCCAACTTTAATGTATCCTCATCGTCCTCCGCTGTGACTGGTACCTGGAAAGCCAGGTTTCAGGTTTCTAATCCGAACAAGAAGATGAAGATCTCGTACGATGAGATAAAGACTTCGATATTTTATAAATCGGAGTTGTTGTCCCAGACGATGGTTCCCCCGTTCAAACAGGGCAAAAGGAATGTCTCTAATTTCGATGTGGAATATGGGGCGACGAGTTCTTATATTGGCGGGCGGGACGGTAAGTCAGATTAATTCTGATGAAGGGCGTGGATTGGTGAGTTTTAATTTGAGGATTGTTGCTGATGCGGCGCTTAAGGTGGAAGGGTTTTGGCCAAGAAGAAGGTTGCTTAGGGTTTATTGTAATGATGTGGGAAGTTGGGATTTCAGGGAATGGCGGATCTGGGAACTTGACTGGTGGTGCCACGCGATGTAGTGTTTATGCCTGAGTGGAGAACTTTACTGATTGTGTGTACGAAGAAGAAGCAGAAGACGAAGCTTCTTAGAGTAATTTGTATTGTTTTTTTTTAACTGGGGACTGATATTTCGGTGGGGGTAACATTGATTTAGGTATTTGTGGATCATGTACAGCGCTTTGGGGAAAAAACAATGCTGATTTCATTCAAGAATTTGATTGATTGAAATTGTGAGTAATCTTATCTTTCAGTTTGGTTTCTTACATTGCCGTGAAATTGAAATGTCAATAGAGGAAGGAAAGGGATCTTGAAAGTATATGCATTGTAATGGTGGATGCTATCCCTGTTTGTGTCGTCGTTTGGTTGGTAAGTGATTTACATTATTCATTGCTTTCGTTAAAAGATTGTCGTCTAGGCGGGATTGGTAACAGGCAAGACATTGAAAATGATTAAATAGTTGAAAATGATTCTTGAAATCGTCTTCTCTTGCTTTTCTATTCCATCTCAGTGAGGTGTGAGTGAATAATAGTTATGTGGAGCAAGCTGCTGTGTTTATCTTACGAGAAACTCTGCAAAAACTGATTCTCTTGGGATTCTCTTGGGATGGAGCAGATAACTCTGCAAAACTGACATGGAATTCCACCGAATCTTGTCGAGTTCTACTGGTTAGGTTATATCTTATCTGCCAGGCAAGTGGGACAGATCTTGCTTTCGCTTTCTTTGATCATCATCCCTTGTTCTAACTCTCTGTCACTTGTTTGGTGTTGTTCCATTCGTGCTTGTTCTCTTGAATTAGCCTTTTGAATAGTCATTCAGAGCTCGTATTATTCAAGCAGAAGCCCGCAGTTTCTTACAAATTCAGCATTCATGGTATGGTATAGTTAATTTGCTCCGACCGTCAGCCTGTGCTTCTGTTTTGTCCAAACATGCTATCGTGTTCTTCCTTTGATTGATTTCCATGGCCGGAACGCTGCTTTCTGTGTTAAAAATGACGACACAAGATGACCGATTAGTTTTGTATGATCACACTTTTCACTTAAGAAACACAAAGGGCCTAACCTACCAGCACCGACGATTGCTTTCGTGTCAGTTTGGGAAACGTGATTGAGGGTGAAATTGTGCGTGAATTTGTTTTGAAAATGTTTTTTATTTATAAATGTATTAAAATAATTTTTATTTTATTTTTAAAAATTATTTTTAATATTAACAAATAAAAATAATCTAAAAATTAATTTAATATAAAAAAAATTAAAAAATGCCTTAACAGTCCTTCATATTATGTCAAAGATTCTACATCCGCCTTCAATAACTCGGCACTCCAATTACAACACTCCCCCCCAAACCCATACATTCAAGCTAGATAAACTTCGAGGCTTGACTTATTTTCTTGATCGATGATATCAAGAAACACAGGATCAACGGTGATATGACTGTCCACGTGTACATTAAACCTATGGCCCCACCACAGCAGACTGGCCGTACCTCCGATATCAACCCTTGCGTCGAGCACCATCTCCCTCTTCGCCACGTCACTGAAAAACTTCGCGGCGTGGCGAGTCATCAGCTCCACCCCATTAAGCCGGGCCGTGAGCTCAAGTGTCTGGCACGACTTCGAGCGCTGAGACCCTGCTTCGACCTGAGCAGAGCCGATGAGAGAGCCGTCGTAGAAGATTGACATGATGGTAGAGGAGTAGTGGATGGGTACGATGTTGGGGTTGGTGACGTGTACGGTGAGTATCAAATCGGTGTCGATAATTGGGAATTTGAGCTTGAACGAAGATAAGTTGATTTTGATCACATGGAATGTTGGGTCTTTTGGCTTGGCGCTGATTAGAGCCGCGGCTGCTGTAGCCGTTGCTGCTCCGACTAAAGCGGAGGTCCAGTTCCATTTTACCTTTTTGCCCATGAATGAATTTTGGGGATGATTACTCTCTTCCTCCTCTGCTAGAAATGAGAGGCCGGTAGTGAGCTTCGCAGATAAATGGATGGCACCTTGGAAATGACGGAAATGGGCCTGCTGGTGCTTCCTGTGGTCTTTTGTGTTTTAGGATATTTTGGTGATTTCACGTGTGAGAAACCAAAGTGGTTCGGACAGAGGCTAGTTTCCTTGTTTGCACTATTCAGAATTTTGAATTATTTAACGCGATAATTTTCTATATATAACATTTTATGTATAAATTTCATTATTTCAATTTCGGATTTTTTTAATAAATAAAAATGTCAATGACTAATTGCTTAAAAACGGGAAGCTTGAAAATATTATTAAAAAGTACCCTCTGAATATTTTAAAAAAAAATCTCGGATGACAGAAAAAAATGGATGAGATAATATGATAAAAAGAAAAATAAAACAAATTGATAGTTTAATTACCAGCAAAGCAATTATTGAAGGAAAAACTGGAAGAAAAAAAACTAACTTGATTTAGATTGTTGAACCTGTAGCTCGATCATGAGACCAAAGATAATCTTATGCAAAAAAATTGAGTAAAACAATGGAGGTTAAATGATGAAAGACAAAAACAAAAATCTAATTAAAAAAAATGAAAATAAAAATACTTAAATCAACCAATGTTAACTCAGGGCTAACTCATGACTAGATATATGAAATTAAGATATCCCACGGAAAGAAAAAACAAAAACAAATCATGAAATCTAAGATCTAATAACTTTATATTAAATGATGAAATTAACTAAAAAAAATAAAGTTGAGTAGGTCTAGTGATATATCAGACCTGGCTTCTTGAGTTCAGTCACATGTTAAATTCAAATGCATATGTATTTGGTGAAATACTAGAAACAACTCTATTAAACTCGGCTGCACACTGAGCCTAAACGTTTGTGGGTTTGACAAGTCATCAAACTTGGCATCTTCAAGCTCACTTATATGCTGAGTCCAAATGCTTTTGAGTCGATTCTTCTAGGCTAAACAACATAAGATATGAAGACCTACACACTTTAACTTAGTTATATATTGATCTCAAATGTTTATTGGTATAAAAATATGTCAAAATCAATTCTCGAGCTTGAATATGTGTCAAAACCAAGCGTTTGGGCTCGACTATATACCGAGTCTAAATGTATCTAGGTCTAGAAAAATACAAGATCTAAAATCATTGGGTTTAGAATTATTCTAAATCCAAAAACAAGACCTCATTGTGGGTCATGAGATTATCCCTAAAACCTTTAACCCATAATTTAAGTGCTTAGGGTAGTTTTTATATATATATATATATAGGTGTATTAAAGTTCTTCGAGAGATGTTTATAATTCAATTGACATTTATGCTATGGATGGGTTACTCTCATCAATATTAACATTGTGTACAAAATAAGATATAGCTCTATTGTTTATCTATCAACACTAATAATGTGAAAAAATAATTTCCATCAACATTAATAATGTGTAAAAAGATATTTTTATTAATATTGATATTAAGAATTTTATCATTACTGAGATATTCAAGAGAGAAAAAAACTTTCAACTCCATCAGAAATTATGCCATGTCTGGTTGATGGTTGTGATGTGATAATCTTTTCTTTAAAAAAAGAGATTTAAATTGCATTATGGGCAAGTATGAAAAAACATTATATATATATATATATATATGAAAAATGACTACTCAAAATAATTCTTAGCAATTATAGTATTAGACCTCTCTATGAGAAAAGTTCTTAACTAAAATTCACGAAAGAAATTATCAATTAATTTTCCTCCAAAAAGCTTTCTCTTGTTTAATGACATGAAAACCTCAATGGTACAGATTTTATAAAGAAAAATGGTAAATGATTTTTTTTTCTAATTTTCTTATATATATATATATATATATCAGTGTGTTTTTTTTTTTTTATATTGGAAAATGTTTTGTATGTAATTTTTAATTTTATTTTAAAAACTACAAATAAAATTATTAGAACATTATGTAATAACATTGAAAAAATCAAGCTAAAAAAAGTTCATAAAAACTTAAATTAAAAAGAATCAAGCCTATTAAGAATAATACCACCATAAAATGTGTTTCAACAATAGGTACCTATATCCTTATTCTTTATTAAGTATTATTAGACTGTATTTTTATTTTGGAATACTTCAATAATTAATAAGTTTGTGATAAAGAAACAAGTATAGAACCAATAAAAGTATTTTAAATCACTCTTTCACATTTTAAATAAGTTATATATATATATATATATATATATATATTAACAAAAGAGAAAAGGTTGAGTAGACCATAGAAAAAGGGACTGAGTAATATAAATGGGTTTGAAAAATTTGATAGTTTTGAACAAGGAGTTATAAACTTGCCATCAATGAATAATACGAAAAATCTAACAAAACTTGTTTATGATCCAAGGGTATCAGAGTTAGACCTAATAAAAGATTTAGATTTAGGAGATTTTGTCACTGTTTTTCAAAAGTGATTTTGAAAAAAATAATTTTTATTTTAAATTAAAAAAATTTAATATTTTTAAATCATTTTCATGTGTTAATGTCAAAAATAATTCTTTAAAAAATAAAATAAAAAACATTTTTTTGATATATTTCTAAACAAAAAGTATTTCAAAATTAACATTAATCAAACTCCCAAATAGAAATTTAGTCATGCCAAATAATTCTTTTTGATAAGAAAAGTCTATAATTTTATCTAATATTTTGTAAGCCCAGTTTTATGGAGAAGTTTGCTTGCTAGCTAGTATTCTTCGAGATTCAAAAGACCTTCAAATGAGGCATGAAAGATGTTGTTTAAGTTTTCTTTTACCTTAAATCTATATTTTATGCTATCTTTTCTATTTGAATTAAGATTTTATCTTGGAAAAGTTGGTTTCTAAACTATTTAGAAAAGTTAAAAACCTCCTATAGATTAGATTAGCGTAAACTATTGCGGGATAAAATATGAAACAAAATTCTTTTATTGATAATTCTTTTTTATAACAATTCTATTTGTTTTTGCTTGTTGTTTGTTTATTTGCTTTTCATTTACGTAAGTAAAATTGGAACCGAACCCATCCAAAGCAATATTGTCAATATTGTTCAGTATTAAGGAACCATCTCATCTAAAAATTTAAACTTGTAAGTGAGGTTCTATAATATGATTTATATTATTCTCTAACACATCTCTTCAGGTGAAAGCCCTTTGAACTTAAAACTTGCATAGACCCACATTACCTTGTGGTTGGTTTTTAGCAAATAGAATGAGGGTGGTGAGATTCGAACTCGTGACCGCTGGGTCAACAAGGCTCTAATATCATGTTAAGGAATCATCTTACCTAAAAGCTTTAAGCTTGTAAGTGAGGCCCCATAATATGATTTATATTATTCTCTAACATTCCGGTCGTTGTTTCAGTTTTTCTATTGGAACGGAACGTTTTGGTTTCAGAGTGTTTCGACGTGTCGTTTCGGAGTTGTACTATTCATATATATATATATATATACAAAAAAATAAAATATTAATTTAACAAGTATAATTTAAATTCAAGATAAAATAACTTTAAATTATACAATACAAACACAAAGTCAGACAAACATAATCTCAAAATTAAAAACATCTCTAAAATTCCAAAATATTATGATAGTAAAATATTCTAAAATAAAAAAAAATATTATGATTTTGAGCCGGAACGGCACGAACGGAAAGGTACCGAGACGTTCCGGCCAGAATATAGCGGGAATTTCCGGAACGGACCGAAATTAAAACCGAGACGAAAACGATGTCGTTTCGTCTTGGTTTTTTTAATGGCATAGAACATTCCAGCCATTCCGGTCGAAACAAAACGAAATTAACAAGCCTATCCAAAATCCTGTTTCACTAACGCGGCCGAGCCGAACCAAAGTCCAGTTATCGAAATTGGAACCACATAGTTCGTCAACCACATGCGCATGTCATTTGAACAGCTTTCTTCGTGGGGAAATATGAAGGTTTAAAATGTTTGATTGGCACAGTTTTTGAGTCCAACAGGATTAGATTGTATTATTCAGAAGGAAAAAATCATTAGATTATTGGCTAATAATCCACAGCAACAAATTCCTCCATTACAGTAATCTTCATGCGTATCAGCTCCAAATCTCGGGGGCAAGGCAGTCAGCTAGCTGTGTAATTCCTTTAGAATAATTTTTGAAGTGCATTGTCTCTCCCTGCGTCTGGTGCCAGCACCAGCAGCATTTATCCTTAGAGGACTGCACGTTTGATGAAAATGACTAGCGATCATGCACGCCATTTCAACCATATCTCTCTCACCTCGATCAGATCCTTATAAATATAGAAAGCAGAACGTGCTTTCTTTCCACATCCAATATTAGCAGTTCGAAGAAGAGCAGAAAAAGATGGAGATGCCAGGAGTAGCTGCTGCAGTGGTACTGGCACTTATCCTCATCATCGTGAACTTGGCTGGCCAATGCAGCGGTCAGCTGCAGTTTGGATTCTACAATGGAAAATGCAGGGACGGAAATGGTTTCCAGAGAAATGTTGAGGACATTGTTAAGCAGAAAGTAAGGGAAAAATTCAGTTCAGACACGACAATAGTGGCTGCTCTTCTTCGCATGCAATTTCATGATTGTTTTGTCAATGTAAGAAGTTCTTACGATCCCTTTCAACGTTAATTTGTTGTAGCACTTTTTGCTCAAAACATGCAGAATCTAATGCAATTTCTGGGGGTGATGAAAGGGATGTGATGCGTCAATATTGCTGGACGTGCCAAACGGAGAGAAAACTGCTCCTCCAAATTTAAGTGTAAGGGGCTATGAATTCATCGAGGACATAAAGACGGAAATTGAAAATACATGTCCAGGAATCGTCTCTTGTGCTGATATCATAGTAATGGCTACCAGAGATGCTGTTGTCGAGGTGCGTAGCTTTTTTCTATTCCATTTCAGAATCAAATCATGCGTCAGAATGGAACTGTACAAACAGGAATTGAGTGGTAAATGTTTGTGTTCATGCAGAGTGATATTAAGAAGATGGGGACAGGATGGTACCCTGTACAAACAGGAAGAAGAGATGGTCGTGTATCTTCTGCTCAAAATGTGAACCTCCCATCTCCAAGTATCCCAGTTCCTCAGGCTATTGCAGCATTTAGTAGTAAAAAACTGAGTACAATTGACATGGTTTATCTTCTTGGTATGTGATGATGCGTTTTTCCATTTCTAACTCTCTTTGAAACGACGTGTAATATTCTATTTCCAGGCAAATTACTTATATTTGTCTTCTGATTCTTCCGGTGATGTATAGGAGGTGGTCACAGTGTCGGGGTAGCACATTGTGGTTTATTCGAAAATCGTCTCTATGATTTCAAGAACACTGGCAACCCTGATCCAGCCATGAACACAACACTACTGAAAACCCTACGAACTCTCTGTCCTCGAAATTCTGGCAGTCCCAACTCGGCTAATCTCGACCAGGATCCTCTTAAGTCTTCTTCGGTGGACAAATCTTTCTACGAGCAGATACGTTTAGGTAATGGGATTCTCGAAGTTGATCAGCAGCTGGCATTGGACCCAAACACCAGATTCCCGGTGGCGAGAATAGCTGGAAGCAACGATTTCAGCTTTCAGTTTGGTCTGGCCATGATTAAGCTGGGAGCTGTTGATGTCAAGATTGGCAGAGATGGGGAGATCAGGAAAAAATGCGCAGCTGTTAATTCTCCAAGTAGAAGTTCTGGTGGAAAGTTTTTTAATTTGTTCGGTTGATGATACTCGTCGTCATCCTTCAACCAACCTGCTTTCATCCTTGTTTTATTTCATGTTTCTTTAAGTTATTCTTTTTTATTTATTTATTATTTGCTGTAATCTTGTTCTAAGTGAGTCAAGCAGGCATCAAAATTATGTTTGGTCAATGAAAGAACAGCTCCAGTCTGCGCAATATGATCAGATTAGTCATTTTAATTAGAACTGAATTCATTCATATATTGTCACGTCAGCGTTGTATCATCTATTTTAACCAAACGTCATAGTAGCTTATACTGTCACGTCATCGTTACGTCAGTGTTTTTCACCACATCAGCAGCACTCAGCTTTAACTTGGTTATTAAACCTCTACAAAAACTTATTTTAACCATTAAACATCATTATTCCTAGTATATTTTTCCACGTGTCGGTCAGAATTAAACATTGATATTGAATATCAATTTCTCTTATAATTAATTGCGGAGCTTGGCTAAATTTAATGTTAGAGATTATATTATGATATGAATTAGACCCGAATAGTATCCTTTAGGAAGTAATCAGAAATCACCAGCATGGAGTGCTGGCTTATTCAAAGAGCTACAGCAAGTTGATTTATAAGGTTATAATATAATGTTGACCACTTGATTTTGCATTAGCTTTACATTTAATATTGAAGATCTAGTTGCATACAAAAAGTCACATTTTATTTTAAATTCTCTCTTTAAATTGTTGTTACTTGATCCCACTCTTGATGATTTTATTGAAACTTTTACTCCTTTCATCTTGGCTTCAAAACAAAAGGATAACATCGATGTTGCTCCATATGAGCAAGTTGTTTTACGACAGTGAAGTTCAATGATGTCTAGTTAGTTGAGTGAGCCTATTTAATTAATATTGTATTTAGGTCACTAAGATACATTGTAGTAGTTTGATCCAAATATTTGAGAGTACTATCATAGTTGCACACGGGGTCTCTAGACCTACATTCTCAAACTAAACGAGTATATAAAAGGAGACAGTAAAATGTCTTAGTTTGCCACTCTTTGGTATACGTTAAACAATTTTAATTGATGGGCTAGACTCAACAGTTTGATGTTCTATTTATATATTATTTTTTTAATTTGTAATTTTTTCTTCAAACCTCTGTTTATGAGTCATGAAGCAGGTTTCGTTCCTAACGAACCAGTTTACGAACACAGCATCGGCCAGCAGTCGTTGGAACATGTTTTTTTCAAATCCTGTGCTCTCGTGTCTAGTCTTTCTAATCTGGATTGGGGGACAGCTTGCATTGTGGACAACTAAATGGAAATTGGCTTTCCACGCTGCTAAAGAAGAGTTAGCTAGCGAACACTCTTAACAGCTGTGTTACAAATGACTGTTACTTTTTTTTCCTTCATGGAACCATTGTTGATGGAACATTCTTCAATTTCACATGATAGTTGTACATTCCAGATCAACCACATCAAAGCACCATCGCCATGCTAACTGAAGATTATTCGAGTATAAATCTGCTAAACATAAACTCGGCTACAACGTTTTCTATTCACTTGGGACTTACCATCTGCTGCGAAATCGTTTAGAGTAAATAACTATTTGCAGAAGCAGAATTGGTAAGAGAAAAAAAAGATTCAATAAAAGTAGGAACCTCGTTCAGAGCATAGCAGTCACAAGCAAAACTAGCATAATAGTCACAAGCAAAAACTCCATATGGTTTAAGTTTTCTACAAAGTTGAAATATCAATTTGAAGTAGACAATTTTCCATAGAATAAGAAAAACTACAAAAACGTCCTGACTTGAAAAGAGCCATCACCAACCAATAAAAGCACCACCACCAAAATGGAATTGCCCTGATGAGAGACAGCTTACAGCCTTCTTCCCCTTCTGCCACCCTTTCTGCGGGTGCTGTCAGTTGGAATTGGTGTCACATCCTCTGAAAAACATGCAAGAGATCGTCACATTCCAAAACATAAAACTCGATGCCAGCATAAGAAGATTCACTCCTCTTAAAAAATACTTCTGGTTTTTTTATTACTCCATGGACTATATGGTCTAGATACACATCAACTAAAAACACAGCATAAACAAGACAATATTTATGGCATATAACAAATATAAATTGTTGAGGTCTTGAAACACTAAGAAACTAAAGGGTAACTAATGCCTCAAAGAGTGAAAGCTAAATCCACAAGCATCACCCCAACACCAGTTAATAACAAACACAAGGGAATATATTAAACTCCTAAAATTTCAATCAATGGTTCTAAGACTTTATTTCATGTTAACTGACTTACCAATGCGACCAATTTTCATTCCAGAACGAGCCAATGCCCTCAGAGCAGACTGGGCACCAGGGCCAGGTGTCTTAGTTTTGTTCCCTCCTGTAGCTCGAAGCTTGATATGAAGAGCAGTAATGCCAAGTTCCTGTTTGTTTTGAAACCATGTTAGTGGAAATGAAACCTCTGAATAAAAAAAGAAACAAAAAAGCTTATAAATTAAAGAAGGAAATTTTCCAAAATCAATGTATCAAATATAAAACAGAACAGAACCTTGCATCTCTGTGAAACATCCTGTGCAGCAAGCATAGCAGCGTATGGTGAGGATTCATCCCTGTCAGCTTTAACCTTCATTCCACCTGTACATGCCAACAAAAGAGTATTAAGTCACACTAGTAGAAGAAACAATGGCCTGATGACATGTCCGTTTCACAGCAGAAGCACGCTTGAAAACTTTTCAGGCACAACCCCATTCCAAGAAAAAGCAAATAATTAAGAAGATTGTGATAGTATAAAACACATACCAGTAATGCGAACTAGGGTTTCCCTCCCAGACAAATCAGTCACATGCTGCAATTATTTCAACCATGTTAAACAACTTGCAGATTAACGCAAAACGACCCCTGTTAATCAAAAGACATACATGATAGTTCATTTGGGCAAATATGAAAGAATACTCACGATGAATGTGTCATTGAATGAAGCAAAAATGTGAGCCACCCCGAAAACATGCTCTCCCTCCCGGACAGTCGGGCCAAGAGTGACATTTTCTTCCTTTGGCTCTCTTGTCCTTCTCTTTGACTATCAAATCATTAACAAAATTATATCAAAGCCAAAACCCACAAAAAAAAAGCAAAATCTAAATCTGAACCTTGCAGATTGCAAAGATATAAAACGTAAACCCCGCTTCCCTACACAATAAACAGCTAACGTGTATACTATCAAAGTCAAGAGCGATCAAACAAAGCGCAGGACAAGCGACTGGTAGCACCACAAAAGAAACCTTCTATAACACCAACTTATTTCCGATAATTCAAAATTCCCAAACCTAAAACAGATGCAAATTCAAAAGTACGAAACTTCAAAAGAAAACTCACTTCCCCTTGATTATTTTCTTAAAACAAAACAGATAACAAAGGCAAATCTCCATGTATTCAGTTCTCCAAAGCAGATATACATCAACAAGAACAACAAAGACAAGGTGACGAATAGAGTGAAATACATGAAAGAGATCTTCCTTACCATGGCTGAAGGCAGGTTAGGTTTAGAAGCCGGGGATGCTAAAACGGCTGATGGCCCGAGCTTGCTTGCGGAGTTGCGGAGGACGACTGGGAGTGGCTCAAAGGGGAGACTTTATATGAGGGGAGTGGCTAGGGTTTTAGCAGAGCAATATTATTTGTATTTGCTTGTAAGTCCTTGGAGTGTTCTCTTTATTCATTCTTATTGGGACTAATTTGGGCTGGGCTTTTCTCCTTTTTTCTTGGGTTATTCATATGGGCCGGGCTTTCATCGAGCTTTGTAAAACAACTGGGCCCTGGGACATGGAATTTTATGTTCTGTTTTTTATTTAAGAGAAGGGGTCAAAAGCGATTTCTCAATAGAGTATTTTGGGCATCAAATCTATTTATTGATTTAATTTTTTATAAAAAGAATTATTCAATTGAAAGAAATTTGTATGTTGCTAAAATCAATTTTCATAAGCAACAAGCAACGTGTAGATTTGAGATAAGATTTTACTCGTACTTGTAGTTTGTTTTTACATTTTTAGAATAATTAAAAAAATATATATATTAATTATTTTATTTTTTTCCAATTAATTTTTTTATTCAATTGTTAATGCATTAAAATTAATTTTAAAAGCAATCAGTACATCACGTTCAAACATTGCATTAAACAAGTCTAAGCAACACCCAAAGAGGCTAGATGGATTGCAATTAACAATATTTTTAGGATAAATTATTGAATTTTATAACCTGAACTGACCTAAAATTTGGTATTTTTCACAGTAAAATAATCTAAAAAATATAAAAAAAATACTCTTTTTAAAAAATACTCCAAAAAAAAAAGAGTAAAAACAAGTGGTGAGTGCATTCTTTAACACGTTGTCGAAGGTATCTACTAAAAAGTCTAAAAAATGAAGTAATGTCTCCATGGCTTTTAACAAGAAAATGACAGCCATGCACGTGTAGTTGGAAAAAGAAAACAAAGGGTCGTGTTGTTAACGCGGGTACGAAGAGGTAAGACATTAACCATAAGCAAACTCCCCGTCCATCCGGGGAGAAGTACTCCGGTCCGGGACTGTCAATTTAGTTTCGATTTAAATAATTAAAATATTTTATATCAATTAAAAAAATAATATTGTTTTTATCTCGGTTTAAATTTTAACTCATTTCAGATTTTTTAATTAAATGTCGGCTAAAATGTTTTGATTTCGTTATGCACGTTCTGTTTTGGTCAAATAGTATTTTTTTTTCAAAAATAAATAATTTTATAATATCAATCAAATGTCCTAATCCGACTGCTAGATTGAAATGAAATTTTACAAGGAGTCTCTTGATATATTTATATAAATTATGTTAAAATTTCAAAGCAATCAGAGAATGTAATAATCTTACGACTGATTATGACATTCTCATAATATTATATATGCTCATAATTTTGTTCAGAAAAATCATTTTGATGTGTCTTTTTTAGATTAAATTGCACAATTCTAAATAATTTTATTTTTGAATTTGAACTAAAAAAAAATTTGAATTAATATATTTTAATTATATATATATATACATAAACAAGACAACCCCAAAATGACGCATCGAAACGCTCTGAAACCAAAACATTCCGTTTCAATTGAAAAAACAAAGTATCAACCGAAATGAAATTGATAACCTTGCTCCAATCGTCAATTTCAAAAAAAATGTATTTTTTTTATTTTAAATAAAAAAATAATAATAATTTTAAATCGTCTTAATGTACTAATATGAAAATTAAATCTTAAAAAATAAATAAAAATATATGATTTTAATTTATTTTTAAATAGAAAAACATCGCCATCAGACTCTCGATTCTTGCCAGCAAAATATATTTGATTCTTATGAATACACGTCGCCGATTTCTTAGCCACGTCAATTTATCGTGTCCCCTCAACATCTCACCACGACCTGGTCTTGACGGTGACCAGAGTCACCACGAATACAAGTCCTTCATTATCTCGTGTTGCCTTGATATAATAAAAATAAACCCATCTCAATTTATTTATTTTCTTTATTAGCGTTTTTGGAGGAAGTAAGTTTTTTATTATTAATTATTACTATTATTGGCATGTCTCTCTCTCCTCATCCCTTTTGCACGGGGTTGTTCGTTGTCAGTTCTCGGTGGAAGGAGACGGACTATTTCAACGCTTCAATTTTTGTTTCTATTCTTGCTTCGTTCGTCGTCATCATGATGATCCTCATCAATACTAATGATCACATCGTTTCTCTCCAAGAATTATTTATAATATATATATATATTTATTATGGTGTTTCCTAGGTGTTTTGGATTGAAAATGGGTTTCTAAGAGAAAAAAAGAAAGTCATTCACCCTATTTTTTTTTATCAGAATTTAAGATTAAAAACATGTTTAAACAATAAAAACTAAACAATTTTTAAAATTTTAGTTGGGCTAAAGATATTTCTAAGACTCTGACCACACCACACTATAATAGTCTTCACTTGTTGTTACATGGAATAGACGACAATTTCTATTAATGCTCAAATAGATAGAGCCTAGATAATTTTGTTGTGTTGTGTTACGGGTCGAACACGTTTTTTATAATGTAAGAAAAAAAACATCTAGGCATGTCTAACATGTTTTCAAGAAAGAAAAATCATGTAGGAATTGAGTTAATATGACTCGGTTAACTTAGCAAGTCCAACGATAATCTACACAACTATAAAACAACAAAGTTTGGCTAAAGATATTTCAAAACAGCACTTTTATTAAAAAAAAAAAAACTATTTTTTTAATCAATTCAATGTTAAAAAATGATTTTTATAAAAAAAATCAATTAAAAAAAAGGTAAAAAAAAAACCGAGTCAATTTGGGTTAACATGTTAAGCTTATGACTCAAGCCATTAGACTAGGATAACCTCATAAAAACAAACAAAAATAAATTATAAAATCTAATTCTCAAACGACCTCAATATTAAAAAATAAATTGTTTAAAAAAAATTAAAAAAAGAGGAAAAAAAAACCTAGTCAACCTAGTTACCCCACAAAACTAGTGATTCAAATCATGAGACTAAGATAAATTCACATAATATAAAACAGAATAAATTATGAAATTTAGTCCCCAATGAATGCAATGTTCAAGGATAAATTTAAAAAACAAGAATTAAATCTGATTTAAAAAAAAAAAAAAAAAACAAGCAAAGAAAAAAATTGCTTTGGTGAACAATATTTTGTTAGGGAAACAATGATTCTCCCTCCTTAATTAAATTATAAAGCTTCATCCATAATCAACTCAATTATTAAAGGAATGAATTGAAAAAGAAATTTCAAATAAAAAATTGAGTCAACTAGATCAACTTGCAAAGTTCTTGATGTGATCATGAGACTTGAATAATCTCATAGAAAATAAATTAAAATAAACTATGAAACTCAATCCCAATAAATTCAATGTCAATAATGAAATAAAAAATATTTAAAAAAAAATAGATTAGAATCGACACATTAATTAAAAATAAAAAAGCACGCCAGTCACACAAACTCCTTAGACATGTTTAGAAATGCAGTTCATACTTCATATTGATTTTCAGAATAACTTTTATTTATAAATATATTAAAACAATATTTTTTTAAATTATGATAAGACATTTGGATGCGGGCTCACAAAACAAAGGACGGAGAGGTACAGGAGAGAAAAGGTGAAAGCACTGACTTGTTCAAAGAAATATAGCTGGAATTTATACACTTGTATAATAATCATAGGATAAAAATAATTTTCTCCCTCGCAACCGCGTGGAAGTTTAGCACCAATCACAAGTTTGCATTTTTTTTCCTCTCAATTCACTCGGCAAATCCATCGTCTTCTCATCTGACAAAGTCTCTATATAATTAAGAACACCATGCTTATACAGCTCAGGCTGACAAGGGAACAAGACAAGAAAATGGAGGAACTCCCTCTAGGTTACCGCTTCTACCCAACAGAAGAAGAGCTGATCTCCTTCTACCTGCATAATAAGCTGGAAGGGGAGAGACAAGAACGTATGCAACTTGTTATTCCAGACATCAGCATTTACGACATCGAACCATGGGATCTTCCAAGTAAAAAAGCTGCACTTAAATTTGTTCTATTTTGTTTTACTGATGATAAACTTGGCAGAAGAGTGCTAGAATGAGCAGTAACTTTAGCTTGTCTCTTGCAATATGTTGCAGAGCTTTCAGGACAACTATGTCAGGGAGACACCGAGCAGTGGTTCTTCTTTGCACCCAGGCAGGAGAGGGAAGCCAGGGGAGGGAGACCTAACCGGACCACAGCATCCGGGTACTGGAAGGCCACGGGCTCTCCCGGCCATGTTTACTCGTCGGACAATCGTGTGATTGGACTGAAGAAAACCATGGTGTTCTACACCGGAAAAGCTCCAAGTGGGAGAAAAACCAAGTGGAAGATGAATGAGTATAGAGCCATTGAAGTTCATGAATTGTCTAATAATGCTACTCCACAGGTGTGCATGCATATGATCTTCAATTTTTTTGAATTAAAGAGACCGTTTTCCATCACTAACCATCATTTGGATGCCCTCCAATTCTTGAACGCAGCTGAGGCATGAGTTCAGTTTGTGTCGAGTCTATGTGATATCAGGAAGCTTTCGTGCATTTGACAGACGGCCACAAGAAGCGGTGGCAAGAGAGACGCAACTTCTTGGAGGTGCAGCTACGTCATCTGTTCACGGCCCTCCACCTGTGGATATGACAAGCTCGCCTGAAACGTCATACTCAGTAGAAGACCATGGTGATAACCCAGGGCCTGCAGAAAGTGCCAGCTGGGGGACAGTGGTTGGTCTAGCCCCACCTGCATGGGACTGGCCCGGACAACTTGATTGGCCCTGAGAACATGCATTTTTGTAGCCCAGTCCCATAAGACTAGGTAGTTGTCCTAGGATAGAGTATGCATGCACGAGCTTACCTTACCTTCAAAAGTAGTAAATTCTTTTTTATTCATGTAACATGAGGGAAGATAAAAAGAATAAGGGAAAATATTCATGATATGTGTAATAGGATAGTTTCAGTATTCAGTATGAAAATTAGGTTGAGGCATATTAACCAAGAGAATTGCCAATTGTAGGAGAAGATGTCATTCACAAGCTCTAATCTGTAACCTGTTTCAAATTCAAATAAGAATGAAAGCGTGTCATTATGAGTTTGAAGATGTCATCGTCTTACTTTCCTCCAATAAATCCCAGAATTTTTTAATTCAGAAGCATAACTTGGAGGCTCGAAATTAAGGAAACTGCAGTAAGAGGAAAGAAAATGTAAAAAATGATTACAGCTGCCAAGGAGTTTGACGAGAAAAAAAGAAACGAAAAGAAAAGGAATGGCATGCATAGGTAAGCAATTGAAAATTTTAGAAAAGGAACAGAATTAGAGAAGCAAGAAGTCAAGAAGTCAAGGCATTGACAACTGAACTTGAAATCCCGATGTCTTCAGCAAAACGAAGAACAAACGAATAGTTTGAACTTATATAATGATTACTGCATGTAGACCAGTACTAAGACATTTTTTTGATACCATCAAGCATGATAGTGTTCTTGTATATAATGAGACAGTATCCATTTTTGTCTTTCAAAGGGAATGGAAAACACAAAGTAGATGCTATTCCCGCCTTAAACACATCAAAACACATAAGTTCACAGTTGCAGTTCAACAAAACGAGGTTTACTTCCTAACAATTGATGCAACTTCGTAGAAAATTCACTTCCATTATTTTACAGTCACAGCGATCAACAGTGAAACTTGAAACAGGTCAATAGCCAAGAGGTAGTAATTTGCGTTTGCAAAATTTTCTACCTTCAAGGCAGGCATGGTTGAAGATTCTCGAGTCGCTTGCATGAAATTAATCAAGTATTATAGAGACCATCTGCGACATCTCCATTGTTTGGTATTATCTATGATAAAATGCTTATATATAAGTATAATAGTTAGCAAGTATGAAATAGATATCACCCAGTCAATGGCAAGCAGTTGAAGTGGGAGAAATGACTTCCTGCCACAGATTGCACTCAAATGAGATTACACGTCAGTTTCTGATGTGCACCCTCTGCATGATTGAACTTTTTTTTATCCGGCGGCCATTCATGATTGATGTTTGGGGACCTGCATATTGGCATCTCCTAGCTCCACCATGTGCACTCTTTTGGTGCACCATGCTACGCAGCAGAGCAGCAATCTTCCATCCATGAAACTTCATTCCAATATGCTTAGTGCACTCAATGGTTCACATGATTAAGCCCCTCAAGCTTAAGCTAACTGAAATGACATTTTTTTTTCTTAGCATATCACCATTACCAACACCATACCATATCTCTGAGGAAACAAGTATCGCATCACGTAAGACTTAAAAAATTTCCTGGAAACATTTCAGCTTGTTGAAAGCCTACTATAAGCACACTCAACCTTATGCAAAAAGAATGCCATCTTATGAATTCTTAACTTATGAATTCTTAACTCACACAAATAACCATGTGGAGCTAAGTTCAATTTCTGCACTTTCTTTCTCAACCGTGCCACTTCTACACGGTATCTGAGCTGTGCACAATCCGATACCATCACCTTCTTGCCAGATCATTGCATGTGTTAAATTAACATTAAATCTAACTATTTTGGATAGTTTTTTATTTTTAGATCAGAGCACAAAGAGGATACCATCAACTTCTTCCTGAAGACTATCTGCACCTCCCTAACTGTTTACAACAAATCATGCATTTTCACCACCAGGATAACTATTTGGTGCCACATTTTGCTAATATTTTGCATTAAATCATTAAAGGTACCATGATCATCTTTCTATCAAGAAAAAGAGATATATGGAGAGATTATAATGCAACAGATGGAATCATCTCATAGTAGACATGCTACGATCTGGTAGTTGATCTTTAACAGTTAGACAAAAGCAGAGAAATAGGTGGAAGCAAATCCTTTTCTAGGACATTTTATCAAACCTCTTGGTAAATAAACACACTGGCAGAAATTAAAAGTATACCTAATGGAAAAGTCGAACCTTTCCAGAAAGTTCTGTGCTGCGTTCCATTCATGTGCATGAAGGGAGATAGATGATACAGTCAAAAATCCCAATACCAGGAACACTCTTAGCAATTTTATGGGATACTTCATATTGTTTATTGACCAAGTATACTAGACATTCTTCTCCCAATTAACCTCGTATTTAGAAGACTCATTCAATTGTTTTTTTTTTTTTATCTAAATGGAAATCTCTCCGCAATTAATAAATGGTCCAAATCAATTTTCTTAAGGACAAAAGGAAACACAATGAGCAAGCCTAAGAAGCACTCAAATGGGAGATTTAATTACAACGAGAACTATACCATATTAAAGGTAATTAATCCCCACCATCTAACCCTTTCCATCATCAGGTATGACATAAAAACCAAGACCATGACTTTCCTTAAATTACCATGTATCATCATTCCAGAAATCACAAGCAAGGTTTAGAATCTACACCCAAATCAGCACTGTTCGACTAGTGAGGCAAACATCAAATGTTAAAAGAAAAATAATCTTCACCAATTAAAAAACCAGCTTTCAATAATTAGAACTCAAAACAAAAATATGGATTTGAAGTCAACCTCAATAAAAATTCTACTATTCATTAATAAAACTCACGACCAGATTGTTGATTTTATGTCAAACCAATTTTCCCGTTGCTGACTTTTGTGCACACGACATTTCCATTGACAGGAACTGATACCATAAATCCTCATCAGCTTCCTAACCCCTTTCCATGTCATAACAATAAAATTCAAAAACTGCCTTTTTCTTTCTATCCTATCAAGAAATAATTCAAATTTTCAATCTTACCTTGAGTTTCCCTACTTTTGGGCTGCGGGAAAAAAAAATACAAAGAAAGAAAAGCATCGTGTCAACTACGCTTCAACAAAAGTAGCCAGCTTTTTTCCTTCCTCCAAAATGCAAGGAGGAAACAGAAAATCAAACCAGAAAGCCAGAAAAAAAATCATAAACACAAGAACAATCATGTACTGTAACGAGCCTACTTATTATGTCTGCAAACGCTTCAATGTAAGGAAACAAGCAACCATACCAGAGCCCACATCCACTACAAAATAAAAAAGACCCTCAGAGATTGAATTAATATAACAACAGATATTGAATCAAAAACATAATATTTCAGTCTTTCTTTATTCCCATAAAGTGGGGAGACAGGAGGTTCAAGAAAGCATTGACAAATCAACATGAACATGAACAGGGAAGACATATATACCTCAAAATTTCTTGCCATTTCGTTAGCAGAAACAATAAAGTCCAACCACAAGAGAGAGCCAGAGAGGCTTGAGATAGGCATGGAACGAGAAGAAGAGCTGCCCTATTTGCGGTTGATACTTGATGGAGGCGGGCTTGGTTGCCCCTGGCCATCTGTGGGGTTTTGCCTTGCCATCTGAAGACAGATCGGTCACTGTCATGTATACTAAGATTAAGTGAATATTAACAAGTCTATTTAAGGTTGTTTTTAAAAGAATTTTTAGTTTAAAAATATATTAAATTATTTATTTTTTTAACAATTGTTTTTAACATAAAATATATTAAAATAATCTAAAACTATTAAAAAATATATTTTAAAATAAAAACGAAATTTTCTTAATTTTTTTAAATACATTTTTTAAATGTACGACATACCTCCACTAAAGAGACAGAAGAGTCCAACCTGGTCAAATCCTATTATTCGCTCGTGCTCTGCCTTTTTCACCGTTGCCCATGTTTGTCGTGACGTAGGAGGGGGGATTATATATTTTTTTGTTGCATAAATAAATTAGTTAATTGATTTTAATTATGATTTTTTGGTTAATATATACGATTAAAAACTCTAGAAAAAAGACAATTTTTTTTTTACTTCTTTTTTAAAATATTATATTATTTTTTATTAGATTATTATACGATTAAAAACTTTGCGCCTCTTCTTCCTCCCGCAGCATGCTTGAAAAGTCATGACAAGAGACCTCTAATGAGACCTGACTAGTCTTTGGCTTCGAAGGTCTTAACCTTCCCTCCCATCTGCTTTACCTAACCTTCTCAGGAATTTTATTCCACTTCTCCTCACAATAAATAGAATTTTACTTCTTTTTTAAAATATTATATTATTTTTTATTAGATTATCACACTTTCAGCATTTTTTTAATTATTAATTTTTTATGTTAAACAATTTTTGAATTATTTAACATTGACTCTAGGAAATGAAGAATTAAGCTTCATAATTTGTTTTGACCTACTTTCTATATGATAATCTTAATCTTATAATTAAAATCATGGATTTAACAATTAACCATAGTTAAATTATGTCATTTTATTTTTTATGAGATTATTTTGATTTGATAACTTTAGTAATAAATTTAACAAATTGAGTCTGATTGTTTTTTGTGTTATTTTTTAAATTGATTTTTTTTTAAATATTATACTTCAACATTGGACTAGTTGAGTATTGAAATTTCTAATTTATTTTCATTTATTTTTTATAGATTATCTCGGTTTTATAGTTCAGGTCACAATTTGAGAGATTAACTTGGGTCATTTTTTTAGATCATTTTAAAATTTATTTTTTTCAATTTTATCTTTCAACACTGGATTGATTGAGAATTAAACTTCATAATTTATTTTGATTTGCTTTAATGAGGTTATCATTATATCATAACTCGGGTTATAGATTTGACATATTAATTCAAGTTCAATCAGGTCAATTTAATATGTTGTTGTCTTAATATTAAAAAAAAATATATCATCTTGAATTATTTTTTTAGTCAAATTATATTTTTCACATGTTTTTATGTGTTGTTTTTTATCCACAAAGTCAATCAAGTTATATCAAATCAATCCTCATATAATTTAGATTTCTTTTCTATTGGAAAAAACATTAGCAACAACTAAAAATGTTTTTTTTTTTCATTCAAGAAAAATTTGACCTTGCTTAGGGCGTTGTATGGGTAAATAATCTAATGATCTCTATTAAAGAGCAAAAATTAAAACCTTGATAGGTGTTGTGAAAAATTACCTAGGTTTTCATGACCAATTTCAAGTTTGGATCATCCAAATTTAGGAGCTTAACTTGCCTATAAAAATGTCCAATTTGTTGCCCAGATCTATGTTTGATATCTCCAATTACTATTCATTATTCTCATTTGATCCAAATTTAAAACTAATATTTGGTGTAAACCATAAACATAATCCCATAAAAACCATTGATGGATTGATTTTGGAAACTCATGAAGACTTGGATTAAGTTTCAAATTGAACTGGAAAAAAATATTATATGATTTAGAAGTTATGTTATTGGTGTAGTCCATGTAAAGTATTTCGTAAAAACAATGTTCATTCAGTATATACTAGTTGGATTGCCCGCACTATATTGCGGGCATAGTGCGGGCAGAACAAATAATCTTCATAATTGTTGAGATTAAAATATAATATTCCAGTATGTAAAATTTGATATAATGAAAAAGATCAACATCTTTTATTATAATAATAGTAAATCAAAGTCTTAACTTCTTAAATTATCATCACCATCACTGTCAAAACAATAAACATTATTTAACAAATCTCAGAGAAAAACCAAAAAAAATTAATAAAAAAGCACGTAAGAACAAAAACCTAAAATTATTATTATTATTCTTAATATTCATATTATTATTGTTTTAATAACGAGAAGAAAACAAAATTAAATCAAAGGCTTAAAAAAAACCTAAAAACATTAACAAAAGAGCAAATGAATAAATAAAATAAATGAAAAAAACAATAAAAAATATTGACTGGAAAAAAAATTATTTGACTTGAAAATTTATAAAAAAATATTACACTACTTTGCGGGCTGAGTAAAAAGTTTGTATAACTGTTAAAAGAATAAAAATTATCAAATTATCCCGAGAGAGAAAAAAACCTAAAAAAGATTAACAAAAGAGTAAGTAAGAGAAAAACATTAAATTATTATTATTATTATTATTATTATTATTATTATTATTATTATTATTATTATTATTATTATTATTATGCTAATAATGAGAAAAAAAATAAAAGACTAAAAAAAATCATAAAAACTTTAACAAAAAGATCAAACAAAAAAAAATAAAAATAAAAAATTATCAGGTAAAAAAAAAGTCATATGACGTAAAAAAATAAAAAAAAGGAAAAAAAAACTAAAAAGAAATAACAAAAAAAAATACAAATATCAATTTCCAAATGATCATAGATATAAAATAAAATTTAAGAACTATTTTTTTTTGAAAAAAAATATACCAGCCCAACAAATAAGAAAATAAAAAAAATTAAAAATCAAAGCTAAGCACACTTATATATATATATGGACTAAAGTAAGGATTATTCTTGAAATTAAAAGAAATAAAGGGATTAAAATAAAAAATTAAAAGTAATAGGGCTGAAATGAACATTAAATATAAAGGGATTAAAATTCAAAATTAAAAGTATAAGGGGCGAAATGAAAACATCGAAGTCTTAAAATATAAGAATATTATTACTATTACAACTAAAACAGTAAAAATTATTAAATTATTACGATGAAAAAAATAAGAAAAACATAAAAAAAGGAAGCAAGAAAAAAAACTAATATCATTATTCTTATTGAGTTAATAATTGGAAAAAATTCAATCAAAGAAAAAAAAAAGCCAATAAATTGTTTTTTAAAAAAAAACATAAGTTAAAAAAACAAAAACGAAAGAAATAAAAAAACGTCAAAATAAATAAAAAAAAATAAAAAAACAATCAAAATAAATAAAAATGAAAAAAAATAAGTGAAAAAAAAAAAGCAAACAAAACATAACTGAAAAAACAATGCGCTAGGCAAGGGTCGAACCCCTGCCCCTCTTAAGACACGCCTGTGTCTTTGCCAGTAAGCTACATGCCTTTCACTGTCTCTTTCTGTGAAAGAATATATAAATAGTATATTTGCTGTTAAAAACGAAAAAAAAAACACTATTAATTGTGTTTTGTATGCAAAGTTATGCAAAATTAAAAGGGTCATATTATACAAAAACTTTTTTAATTTTTTAATTTGTTATTGTATTTGTTACATAAAGAGGGTGTTTGAGAGAGCTTTTTAAAAGTATTTTTGAAAAAAAATTATTTTTTATTTTTTATTTTAAATTATTTTTTTAGTGTTTTTAGATAATTTTGATGTGTTGATGTCAAAAGTAATTTTTAAAAAATAAAAAAAAATTATTTTGATGCATTTTTAAACGAAAAATATTTTTAAAAAACAACCATAACCACACTCTCAAACACAGTCAACTCAATTGATAGCCACTCGATTAATGTAAGATCAATAATAAAGTAATAACGAATAGTAAATTAAAAGAATAATGTTACATATTAAAAAATATGATAAAAAAAAATATAAAAATGCACATGAGCCATTTGATGATGATGATCTTAAAGTGTGTATTCTTGGAGTTTTTTCCTTTTATAAAGATTATACTTGTTGGATTGCATTATATATAAAGATATATTGATTATAAACACTAAATAATATATCTCATTAATTAAATCTATTTCACTACTCTTTTGATGGACGTGCATGCAAGAACATATATTGTTAGTCATTTTCAACATGTATTAATTTTATTTTCTTTATGCAAGACAATATCATTTTCAGTTAACTTGTTCTTCTTTTTTTTTTAATTCTTTTTCTCGGATATGTCAGCAAGATAAGGTTGGTGTGCTGGCCCTCATCGTTTTCTAGTGAAAAGTATAGTTAAAAAGAAATGACCCAACTATATTCAACGTCGTTTTCATATAAAGCTTGAAAAAAAAGAAAAGGAAGCAGGGCATGACGCATAGTTGGAATTGTTTTTTAAAATATTTTGTATTTAAAAAAATATTAAAATAATAAGTTTTTTATTTTTTTCAAAATTATTTTTGATATAAACATATTAAAATGATCTGACATTTCAAAAATTATTATTTTAAAATAAAAAAAAATCATTTAAAAAAAAGCTTTTCAAACATATAGACAAAGAAACACTTAATTCATTGGATTAGCACAACCAAGATCTAGAGATTATTTAAACACCAAAATCCATGGTTGGTTGGACCAACAGATAGGCAAATCTTATCCATATTGCAAGTTGAAAAATATATTAATTGCCAGCACGAAGTGGGTCGTCATACGATTTCCAAAAGAGAGCATTTGGACCGAGGTTTTTGAGGAGGAAAAAATGCAAGTGAAGTAAGAAAGTTGGATAATCTCAGCTTTTCATGAAGAGTCAGCAAGGGGAATCAAGCACGTAGATGCCACCATGGAATGACTAGATAATAGATATAAATAAAAACAAGAACAAAATCAAATTAATTAATTATTTAATTAATGGAATATATATTTACCTTCTTTTTTCCTCTTTTTTTTTTCTTCACAAAATGATTGGTGCACATCCACGATTGGACTTGCCTTTAACCATCATTGTTCAAAACTTATAGGCATATATGATAGTTCTTCCATGAATAGTATGCGTTTAAATGAAATTAGAGAAATAAATCATAATTTTATTCATTTCATTTAGTATTTAATTGGAGTCATACTAGAAATTAATAAAATTTGATCATCGAGATTCAATAAAAAGTTTATTGATTACCCTTGTTTATTTTTATTTTATTATGTGGAGGTGTAAGTTTATTTTTTAGTATAATACATTTCTTTTTTATTTAAGAGATTGTTTTTATAATTTTATGCATGAATTTTAAACTTTTTAAAAAAAAAAACAAATGTAAGGTCAAACAATTGAAAAAGTCTTCGATCCCCGTGCCAACAAGGATGGGGATGAAAATTGATGATGAATTTATATATTTTAAATCAGAGTTAAATAAAGCAAAATTCAGCTCAAACTCACTGTAATCTCCATGTATTATAGTATCTAGAATCTAGTACTTCCCTAGCTTAGAATTTTTTTTTATATATATATAATAAAAAAGAGTATAAATGGAAACAAATCGACGGAATCTCAGCCGACATTTGTAAGAAAAAAAGACACGTGTAGCGCACTCCAATCGAACAAGAAGCAAACTTCAAAAGCATCTCCTTAAATAAATAAATCACACAACGTGTAAAATATGCGTTTGCCGAAAGTTAACGTTAATCCTAAAAATAATCAAACAAACAACCCTCGCTCTCCCTATTCAAATTTCCAGACATAAAAGCAGCGGCAAGGCTAGAAGTTAGAACACAAATCCATCAGACAAGTACTGATAATCGACGATGAGTAGCCATTTCTCCTCTTGGTCTCGGCAAGAAGACAAGCAATTCGAGCAGGCCCTTGTCCTGTTCCCCGAGGAGACGCCAAACAGATGGGAGAAGATTTCAAGCTATGTTCCTGGAAAGAGTTGGCGTGAAGTAAGGAAACATTACGAGGATCTGGTTCATGATGTCTGGGAGATTGACTCTGGACGAGTTGAGGTGCCGATTTATGATCAGGATGAGTTGTGGGGCGAGTCGACCACGAGTCTGGGCAGTGCTGCTGCTGAGTTCAGAGGGAAGGAGAGAGAGCATACAGAGAGGAGGAAAGGAACTCCCTGGACAGAAGAAGAGCACAGGTAACTAATCAGCCATTTTGATCAATCTTAATTACTTACTTTTCTTGCAATTGGGGAAAAAATAATATTATAATTTTGGGCAGGCTGTTCTTAATTGGGCTGCAAAAATACGGGAAGGGAGATTGGAGGAGTATTTCAAGAAATGCGGTGGTGTCAAGAACACCGACGCAGGTAGCCAGTCATGCCCAGAAGTATTTTCTTCGTCGAAACTCAGTGAAGAAGGAGAAGAAAAGGTCGAGCATTCATGACATTACCGCGGCTACTGCAACCCATCCAATGGCACGAGCCGATTATGATCCAGATTGGAATTTCGAGGTGGTGGAGCCATCGGTGGACGAGCCAATGAGCCGCCCGGCGAACTTTTTCCGTGATCAAGGAAACCCGCCACCGTATCAGGGGTTCGGGTTTCCCGTGTGATTAAAGAACACGGGTTTAAAATATTACAGAAATTGCAGATTGAGACGGCCTTTTTGTTAATAGTTTTCTTTCCCGGAAAGTGCCTTATTGCCCCTATAGAAACTCGAGAATTACAGAATAACCAACTCAAAAGGACTACAATACCCCTAACCCGAGTACACATAGTTTTTTTTTAAAAAAATAATAACCATCGGCAATGAAGTAATTTAATTATGCTGAAACTAACCAGAAGACCAAAAATCCCCCGCGCTGGTTAAATTAGTAATTATATTGTGCTTAAAAAATAATAAAAAAGGATTGATTTGACCCCTCCAATGGCTTAGCAAGTTCATGTGTAAATGACAACAATACCCCCACCAACTGAAGCCATTAATTTTTGGAATGGGGCAAAATGGTAAGCGGGTTTTCCACTGATACCTCTTACATTTTTTTTTAATTTAATTTTTGGTTGATATTTGAACGTAAAAGAGATTAATATAAAAGCTATAAATTTTTATGTGTTTGATTGAAGAAATAAAAATAAAGATATAAAACAAATTCAAATATAATAGTTTTAGATTAATTAATTATAATTTTAAAATAGAAGTATAGGAAAGCAAGCCTCTTCTATCTCCTCTATTTTTGTATATTGAGAGACAATAATAAAATATTATCTTAAGACAATCATGCTACGTCAGCTTAATTGCTTTTTTTCTTAAATGACAGGCATCCATGGGACTTCATTACTAGCATAGGAGGTGAGCTCCACGCGCCGTCACTTCAGCGCCGTAGAAACCCAAGCAAAACACTGGAAGCAGGGTTTGTGCCACCAGTATGGCTTCGGACGATTTTATGGGCTGTTGTGGTGGTCTCCCCATGAGCTTCTACGATTTTGGGCCTGTGGCTCCTGAATTTATCGTGAGAAGAAAAACGAAAAAAATAAATCACACGGGATAATCCTACTTCGAAGTTATTATTATTATTTAACATTCACTAAAAAAGCTCTTGACATTTCAGGGCAACAATTAACTAGAAAGCTAAACTCAATGTAACAGTAGAAATAGATTATTGTGGATTATAATACTATAATTATTATTTTGCCCTTTAGTGTGTTGAGATTTAACTATTGGATTCAAATATATTTTCGCCTTTTCACATGGACCAATTGATATTTTCTGGTTGTTTAGGGGTATTTGCATTTTTTACCAATTTTTGTACCCTGAAACTATGGTTTTACCCCTGCTATCAGATAAAACAATGTAGAGTGGGCAAGGGTATTTGCAGTCTTTTTGTTTGTTAATGAACAGTGAAATAATTGTTTTAGCCTTGGATAAAATTAAATTTTGGTTTACCACGTGAGGGTATCTTAGGTTTTTTATCATTTGATGCACGGTGGAACTACGGATGTACCCTCCCAAACAAACAAAATTGAAGAATTAACGTGGGGGATATATGTTTATATTCACATTCATGGTATTCTTTTTAAAATGAAAAGTTGGAGCGCGTCTCGCAGACCTGCTAACAGTTATCTTTCATCTATGTCTTTAGGACAGCGCGTGGCCAAACATGTCTGACCCCTGTCACACCAGATGCGGAGTTGCGTCCCCTTCCATATGGTGGTGTTCGCGTCGTCTCATTATGTAAGAGATTTGTCAGTGACCAGTTTATCTTTTTTTCACTTTTCTCTCTCCTCCTGCAGACTAATTTACATGACAATCCTTTTGGTTTGAGGGTTTATCATTGCAATCCCTCGACTTTTGATTGTGTTTTTCTGTCCTAATTTATGCTTTATAAGTTTTGGTTTGAATCAATTTAGTCCTTAAATTGACACTAATCAAATATTTGTTTTCATTTTGGTCCTTATTTTTTTAATTTTGGGTCTGGTTTTAAATCCTTTAATGTTTTTGGTATAGAAGGTTTGATTTGTTTCGATTGTGTCATTCAATTGAAATTGACCATGTATTTATTTTTCATTTCGGTCCTTATTCTTTTAATTTTTGGTTTAGTTTTAAGTCCCTTAATTTATTCGGTATTGAAGTTTTGATTTCTTTTAATTTTATCATGCGATTGAAATTGACCATATTTTTTTTTTTTGCATTCCTTCTAAAATAGTCCATATTTTTTTGTCCATGTTTATATGTATATACTCTTAGTTTTGCTTTCTATAGATTTATTATGGTTTTATAAATGGGTAGCGGATTTAACAGGTTAACCCAAGTTGATCCGGTTAAATCTACTATGTTATTGTTTTAATATTTAATAAAAAGATATTGTCTTAATTTTTTTATAATCAAATTATATTTTATCAGTCATCAAATTATTTTTAAATTTGTCAAATCAATCAAATCACATTAAATAAATCATCATATTTTTTTAACTCTTTTACATCCAAAAAGCAATAATAAAGTAGTTTTATGTTATAACCCGTGATAAACCTAGGTTTTCTTGTTTATGATTTTCAATCTATCTATTTTTATATATAAAACGATTTATATTCTATTTTTTGAAGAAAAAAAATGTCTCTCATATTCATAACATGTTATTTTTTTTTATCAGCAGAAGGTGGATCAATAACAAATAATAAAGATTGGAATCTTATCTTCGCAAGTTCTTATATTTTCACATTTTTTGTATTTAAATAGTGTGAAAAACAAAAAACTCTTGGTTAGAATTTAAAGGAGCGAGCAAGTGAAGTCTTGATAGTAGCATGGATACTCCATGCATTTTCCGTGCACACGTAGGATCATAATTTCCAAACATAAGTCTTTTTGTTTGGCTTCGAGAAATCACATTTTTTTAGACCCTTTTATGAATCCAGTTAATCGAGTAAGATCTTGGTTATTCTAAATTTTTATAAGTTAAGTATATTCTGACTCAAATCTAAAACTTATAAAATAAATTTTAAATTTTTTGCCATTACATTACACTCCATAGGACTTTCAAACCTAAGTCATCAACTCGATCAACAACTTTACTTTTAATATATATATTTTTAAGCCAGGTAAAAATTTGAGATGGAAAGATTTTTCTATCAATTTTTTTTCTCAATCTAGTTCTTAATTTTTGTTTTACCAATCAATTGGGCTATTTTTAGATTAACCAAGTCGACTCGTTATATTGGAACAACTATTATATGGTATACTTTTAAACCAAGACTAAGTAAGAATTCATATCAAGAAGTTTCAATGTTGATATGTTATGTTAAGTTTAATAATAATATCAAATAATTCTATATAATTTGTATTTTTTTGTGTTATGTTAATTTTTTTTAATTAGTGTAGCTCGACTGTTGTAACCTATTAATAAGAACTCCTCTCCTCTCCTCACAAAGTATTCTTTATTGATACAATTTTTTTTTTATTTCATCCATTAACATTAGATTTATTGATGAATGAATTTCATAATTTATTTCAGTTTATTTTTTATGAGGTTATCTCATTCTGATGACTTATATCATGATTATTGTGAATTAACCATGTTGACTTTGAGTTTTTTTGTCTTTGTTTTTTGCAATTGACTTCTCTATTTTATTTCATCGTTCAACATCTAGGTTGATTGAGAATTAAATTTCATAATTTATTTTGTTTTTTTAGGTTATCTCAATCTAATCATCCAAGTCAAATGTTTGGTGGATTAAATAGGATTGACTCATATATCTGTTTTTTTCTAATTGATTTTTTTTTTAATTTCATCAATTGATGTGAATTGAGATTTATAATTTGTTTTGATTTGCAGTGTATTGATTACCAATCTCATGATCCAGGTTTGACATGTTAAGTTAGGATGACATAATTTTTTTTTGTTATTTTTTTAATTGATATGTTTAATTTTATTTGTCAACATTTAGCTATTGAGAATCAAGTTTCAATATGTTTTTTTATTTGTTTTTTTATGAAATTATCAGGGTTTTATCGTCCAAATTATGAATTTTATATATTAACTTGAGCTACTCTGATTCATTCCAATATATATATATATATATATATATATATATATATATATATATATATATATATATATATATTACAAAACATATAAACAACGTAGGTTTTTGCATTGTACACCCTCTCAGTAAACACTGTGGATTGCGACAGTGCACGCCCGAAAATGGCCCTCGGGCGCGCGGCGAAGAGGGGCTGGCAGGCGGGGCTATTCTCGGTTTTTCCAGTTGATTTTCTTTTTTCTTTTTAAATATTCATTTGTGAACAGTGTATTGACGGTTTCGTCCCCGGTAATAGGACAAAAACAGGCATCCGACTGAGGGGCACCGGCATAATTGCGCGCGGTCGGACCGGCCCGGTTCGTCGCAACTTTTTCTTTTTTTAATATTTTCTTAAATGGCTAAATACGATTATAGCCCCTAATAAGACAAAAAACCATGCATTAGGTGCAGGGGTGGAACGGTAATTGACCCTATTTTTCGAATTATTTAATCGGCGTCAGTCAGGGCGTGAGGCGCACGTGCCAGACGGTTTTCCGCCTCATGCCCTGTTCAGGTGGCGCGTGCGGCCTCCTCCGGTGGCCGGAAATTGTCTACCGGAGGACAGAACGATGCGCCGCCGCGTGTTCTTCCTCCCGCGGTGGTGCGTGTAACCACCAGATGTCCGTGGACGCGGCGGAGGCCAGTTAAAGCCGCCGGCCACGTTTTCTCTCTCTCCTGCACGTCAATGTGCAGGAGAGTCCCCAATTTATTTTGACTTTGCACTTCGGTCCCTCGACTATTAATTTCATTTTTGGTCCTAATTTCTGTTATATAAGTTTTAATTTTGTTCGATTGGGTCCTCCGATTTCAATTGATTGAATGTCAAAGTTTCACTTCGGTCCTTCTACTTTCAATTTCCGGATTGGCTGTATATAACTCAATCAATTCGGTACAAAAGTTCCGATTTTTGCAATTTTGTCCTTTGATTTCAATTTAGAATAAATGTAATTTGTATTTCAGCCCTTTGACTTTTAATTTTTTAATTTCAGCCCTTTATATTTGATTTTTATTTAAGTCCTTATACTTTTATTTTTTTATATTTCTAAAATAATCCCTACTTTTGTCCATGTATATATAAAAGTGTATTTAACACAATAATAATAATGATAATAATAATAATAATAATAATAATAATAATAATAATAATAATAATAATAATAATAATAGTAATAGTAATAGTAATAATAATAGTAATAATAATAATAATAATAATAATAATAATAATAATAATAATAATAATAATGACTTAATTATTTTTTGTTCTTATGCTTCTCTATTTTTTTCCTTTCTCCCGGTAATTTGATAATAATTTTTTTTTGCCGGTTATAGCAATAATAATAATTTTTGTTTTTTTTATCTTTTGTTAAAATTTCTTGCATGTTTTTAGTCTTTCATTGTTTTTTTCCTTTCATTATTAACATAATAATAATAATAATAATAATAATAATAATAATAATAATAATAATAATAATAATAATAATAATAATAATAATAATTAAATTGTTTTGCGTGCTTGCTCTTTCTTTAATGTTCTTTTTCCCTCCGGATAATTTCATATTTTTTTTTACAGTAATAGCAATAATTGTTTTTTTTTTTAAATCTTTTGTTAAAGTTTATAGGATGTTTTTAGTCTTTCATTTAATTTTGTTTCTTTCATTATTAACATAATAATAATAATTATAATAATAATAATAATAGTGATTATTATTAATATTATAATAATAGTGATTATGTATTTTATTATTATAATAATAGTGATTATTTATTCTTTCATAATAATAATAATAATAATGATAATAATAATAATAATTTTTTAATTGGTTTTTCTTGCTTGCTGTTTTGTTCATGCTTTTTATGTTTTTTCCCTCGGTATAATTTAATAATTTTTGTTGTTTTTATTCTAGCGGCAATAATAATTTTAAATGTTAAGACTCCGATGTTCCTATTGTTATAATATTTTAAATTAATATTGCTTCCTTTTCCCTTTTTTTTTTTGCTCTTTCTATTAATTGATTTTTATACTTTTATTATCTGCACAATAATGATTTAAGTAAGTTTTTTTTTTTTCTTATTCAAATATTTTGCTCTTTTTTCTAATGTTAGTGTGCGCTCTTTTGTGATCGTTTATGACGCAATACCTATATTATAAAAGATGTAATCTATGCTTACGTGACAAACTCAACTCAAAATTGTAAATTATATATAAAAAAATACCCGCGGCAACACGCGGGCAATTTGCTAGTATATATATAAATGCGGTCTTAATATTTTTCTAATGCAGCTGTTTTTTTAGTTGTTAAAGGTGTTTTTGATTTTTTCAAACTGAATGAGTTATTTTAAATGAATATCTATTTAATATATTAATTAATTATAACAAAATTAAAAAATGCTGGGATATTATTTTTTACTTTTAAAAAATATTGATCCGACGTAAAGGGTGATAAGGGTAAATTTACTTAACTATTTATAAAATCCCACCGAATGACTGTCATCCTGTCCCCGCGTAGACTTACTGGTGACAATAATCATATAGCTGGCAGACTCCACCCTTTGATTCCCAACTCCCCTTCAAAGTTCAAACCCCCCAAAATATCACTAAATATTAAAAAAAAACCTAATTTCCATGCCACCACCGTCAAATTGAAAATACAGAGAGGGAGAGATAGAGATGGCGATCATTTATGCGGTAGTGGCGAGGGGAACGGTGGTGCTATCTGAGTTCAGCGCCGTGACGGGAAACACAGGGGCGGTGGCGAGACGGATCCTGGAGAAGCTTCCATCGGAAGCTGATTCAAGGCTTTGCTTCTCGCAAGATCGTTACATATTTCACATACTCAGATCCGATGGCCTCACTTTTCTCTGCATGGCAAACGACACCTTCGGCAGTACGTATCCATAGCTTTCCATTCGTCGCCACTTGCTCTTATACTATGTTATATTTTATTTCAATTTCAATTTTGAACTGATTAGACAGTGAAACTATTGAATTAAATTTTTATTTTTCTTTACTGATCATATTGGTTTCAGTAACTGAATCGTGTGTTGGTTTGAATCGCCGGGAAATGAAATTATTTTACCCTTTTAATTCGAGTTGAGTATCCCCCGATCAGTCAACCAAAACTAATTTTTCTTACCAGATACATCAAGAGGAATTTAATAAATTCCACTTGGTGATGGCTCCAAGGTCATACCTTTTAAACTACCAGGCCAACTCCTTGGGTTTGAAATTATTTTAGATGATTTTAGGACTTAATTGTCAATGAGATATGTAAAGTTTCGGAAAGAGAGCAATCTCAATTTGTCTTCACGCAGAAAATGATTTGCCGAGAAATTGTTGTTGTTGTTGACGGAATCTACCTTTGATTAAAAAACAAGAACTAGAAGAAAATAATTTTCTGTTATGTTTGACAATTAATGTCCGACATGAGTTTTAACTCCCAGCTGCTCAGTGGTCCATCTATGGCATTTAACTGTTTTGGAATGGTGAAATTGTTGTTTACAGATGGCGACTGATATATAGCTAGGTGTCACTTTGTTATTTACCCTTAGTTTTCTGTCTTTTGCTGTATCACTGCGATTGAATAACTCTCAGCTGGTTATGATAGAGATTTTCTAGTTTTTTTTCTTGTTGTCTTTATGGTATATTATAATGACCTCAGGGAGGATTCCATTTTCGTACTTGGAGGACATTCACATGAGGTTCATGAAAAATTATGGACGAGTTGCCCACTATGCGCCAGCATATGCGATGAATGATGAGTTCTCAAGGGTTCTGCATCAGCAAATGGAATTCTTCTCCAGCAACCCTAGTGCTGATACTCTCAGTCGTGTAAGAGGTGAAGTTGGCGAGGCAAGTATCTTTTGCTCTCATGCAAATTCAACGTACATTATTTTTCTTGTACATCTTAATTACCAGGGCACCTTAGCAAAGAATTCGTTTTAATGAAATATTACAACAACTTGTATGATGTTGTAGTGATTGTTTCAAAGGAGAAAACATCAAGCACAACATTCCACTAAGACAATGGGTTTAACCCATAAGAGGAAATGTATCCATTCCTAGCTCATTTGTTGAGCTTTATCTTTTCTTTTTCTCATAGTCAGCAAGGCTGCATGATTGGGATGGCCTTTCTATATCCCTCTACACACCACTGACTCTTCAAGTGCACAAAAAAAGATCACTTATTTCAGTTTGAACTAAAGCTCCTTCTCATGTTATTTTCTAATGTTCCTAGTGCTATAGTTGTTACAGGTCCTAATAAAGAATGTATGTTTAGGGGCGCTTGTTTGAAAGACTGGGTGTCAGTTCATAGCGGCACAACATTCATTTTGTTTTTGCAATAAATTCCATATATCTACAAAACACTTACATATCATGGAAACATAGATTTTTCTTAATATGCATCGTTTTTATCACAAGTCAATGTGTTTAAGCTATGCAATTTTTTTTTCCTTTGAGCACATGATGCAGTTCAAAGGTTTTCAGCTGTCTAAAAAGAAACTCTAAGATTCACAAGTAGAGTAAGAACCAAACCAAGTATAGTAAAGCAAGAGTTTACTTTTTTCTCCAGCTTTCTGCCATTGTCACAGGATGATCTACTTCATGGCATGATGCTAAACTATCTCAATCCTGATAAAAAAACACAAGTGTATGAAAACGATCACGTGCAAATGATTGCTCATGAGACTCGGATAAAATAAATTCTCTTTAACTGCTGCATTTATTTTTATTCCTGAACTGTCTGCTTCCTATCAAAGTCCTATATCCCCGATTCATTTGGTAGTGCCTTTCAAATTATGAATTGTACTGTCATTTCATATAATGTGCTAAGAAATAGTAGTAAATTCTATAGAACTCAAAAAAATAAAATGAACAACCTTAATTGCCAACTCAGTATAAACTAGGTTTACTTATTTGATCATGCATCACACAATCGCACAATACTGTGTTCCAGTTTATTGCAGCTTTTTAGTGTATCTAGACGAGGTTCAAAATAATAATAATAACAATAAAGGTCATTTAGGGCCTCCTGAAGTTCATGACTATGTCATATGCTTCTTTGGCCTGTGTGATGTTAGAATCTTTCTTTGTTATTTTTTTTTCGGGGATGGGCGGAAGGTAGTGTTGCGGTTTGGGATTTTCTTTTTCCCCTCATTGATGTTGTGCTCACAATTGCTGGAAAAGTGTGTGCAGATCCGTACAATCATGGTAGAAAACATTGATAAAATACTTGAAAGAGGGGACCGCATTGAGCTTCTTGTTGACAAAACTGCAACGATGCAAGATGGTGCATTTCACTTCAAGAAACAGTCCAAGCGCCTTCGAAGAGCTCTCTGGATGAAGAATGCTAAGCTCTTGTAAGAGCCTATGATTTCTTATTGCCTCTTTGAATTCTAATTTTCTAGTTTTTGTTCATTGATGCTAAAAGTTTTTTCTTACTGCATTAAATTTCTAAATTTGGAAGTTGCTAGACAAAACAACAGTTTAAGGCCAGAAAATGTGAGAAGTCGGAAAAGGAAAAATTGGCTCATTTCCATCACTAGATGCAAAAAGAATCCATATGCTCTTAAAGATAAAAAAGGACCTGTGGTCAAGGGGCATGCAAGATTTTATAAACCCATACAATACGCTCATATAAGCATTTTGTCCTTTTGCATTGTCCATTATGCCACCCCTAGCTTGTTTAATGAGAAAGATACTGACATTAATACTTTAAATCTAGATGACAATTACCACTTGACAACTTTGTAGGGTTTGATTACTGTCTCTAGACATAAAAGATAGAGATAGCTGGGACATAGAAGACATGTCCTCCTTAATTTAAAAGAACAAAAATTCACTTCAAAATTATTCTAGAAACAAATTTGTTTTATATGGATCTATTTTTCAATCAAATATGGTTGTCCCTCTTACCAAGATACTAGGACAGTATTTGGTTACTGTTTTGTGACAGAAGCAACAAAGACAAAAGAGTGAGAGGGATATGGCCTTTTCTTTTTTTCTTTTTTTTAAAGGACAAAAACTCACTTCAAAACAAACAAACTATATCAAAAATGGATTTATTGTCTCTTCAACCAACCAAGTGTTTCTCCTTTCTGTTCCCAGACATTACCAAACACAACCTTCTTTTGGATATATTTTTTATGTGAACTATTATGCTAGAACTTGGTTGGTGGATGCAAAATAGGTTTAGTAACTATTTACTTGTCAATTGCAATAGATGATTAGTTATCTAATACATTTGCTTATTCTTACATAGTACATATCTAAAAGTTGGCATGGATAAGCAATTGCCTCACCTATTTCTTCATTTATTTTTTTTACATAGAATGGGGCAAACAACAAAAAACCCAATCTTCAATTAATTCTTATTGCAATGTAGAAGTGGTTTAAATTGCTAGTAACTGGTTGGTACATAAAGTGATTGCAAAATTTGTGTTTCCATGACAGGGCCCTGTTGACATGCGTGATTGTTTTGTTGCTGTACATAATAATTGCTGCCTGTTGTGGAGGCATCACTCTACCTTCATGCAGATCTTGAGTCGTTGCTTTATTGGTGCTGAATTTCTGATGAGGTATGCTCCAAGATCTGCAAAATCTATATACGTGTATTTCATTGAAGGGGAGCTCCAAAGGACTTTGAAATTCTGACGTGTATGTGGAATCTAAACCAGAAATAGCATTGTAGATTCCCATGCTGTTATTGCATGTGGTGTATGTGATATATTACAGAAAAGCCTCATTTCTTGTTTTTATGTTGTTACCAGTCATCTGTGAATACACTGCAAATTCCTTGATTCATGCTTGTGTAATATATTTTGATTTCAGATTCATTCTTGTGGTCTTCATCTATCAGTCTGTCTGTTTAAACTCTGTTTTTGACTCATTTTTCTTCCTCTTCCCACTTTATGAAACAATTTTCAATAGTCCCGCGCCCAAGCAGATGCTGCTTATAGTATTTTTTTTTGTGAACATCTGCTGTCTTGTTTTTAGTATTTTCTTTCCCCCCTTTCATCTCCTGCTACTGGTTAATTTGAGAAACTCGAGTTGGTGTTATGAATGCACGCAATTAGAACACTCATTCTATCAAGCACCCTCTAGTCTAACTTGTCTAGAGACTAGAGCAGGACATTGAAGCTTTCGTTGATATTCTTGTTTTTCACTTTAATTTTGCTGTGTCTTATGGTCCAGCGAGCAGAAGTTGCAAAATTACTGGCAAGTACAATTCAGTGCATATGATAATATAATCACAAAACCATAGCCCAGTAGAATAATAACAAGGATGATGATAAATAACTGTATGACAAAGCCATATATGGTACGAATGATGGCTCTATCACCTGTAATTGGAGACTTGGAATCCATAATTAAGGTGGTCTAACAAGTCTTTTTGTGCTTTCAAAGAAAAAGTGAAGTTTCTGGAATTGTATGCTAAATGGTGCAAATTTCATTTTTTTTAATTTGATCTTTAAACCTTTATTTTTTTTAATTTGATCTTTAAACCTTTATTTTTGTACAATTGAGTCCAAATTAGAGCTAATTGCAAAAACATTTAAGGGCGAGGGCTGGATTGAAAGGCATGAGACTGAAATGCAATACACGAGTAACATATATGATGCGTTTGGATTTGTTAGTGAAATGCAGTTCCCCCCATATTTTTTTTGCTTTAAGAAGATCGATCCTTTGTTCATTTTGATACTAAACTTCAATTTCATCATTTCTCAATCCTTATTGATTGAGAGGAGAGAAGTGACCGCTAGAATCGACCTCAAAAGAGAGAGACATCATTTCAACTTTTCTGACCAACTAAACATTAGATTATTATTCCAAATGGTTTCATATGATAAGGAGATTCTGAATTAGGTGTTTTGTTACATAAAAAAAATGCCTCAAAAACAAATTTGCGCCAAGGAAGAAATTGGTTATGGTTGATTCTTTGTTTTAGATTGTATTTTTGTGCTTTTGGAGGTCAAGGATGGGCTGAACAAATCCAGGGGGTGTTTTTTAGGTATTTAAGGTTGAAAATGGTTTTTAGAGGACAAATCCTAGACATCTTGATTTTTTGACCACCATGATAGCTAAAATCTAGGTATATTAGACGACGACGCATTGTCTTTTTTTTTAAAAAAAAAAAATTGCAATGGAATGGACAGCATATCGTCTACCCTACTATCCCACAAAAGATTCGCACGTAGGCTTTTTAGTCATGTGCCATGCTCTAGATTTGGCATCATTCTCTGCTCTCTTTTTTCTTCTCTTTTTTTTTTTAATTTAGAATTTTTTATATGTTTTTTAAAACAATTTTATTAAATTTGTATTGTACTTTTTAATTTTTTTTAATATACATCCTATTTTAAAGTGATTACCATTTAATTATATATATTTTTAATATATTCATATTAATCATTTTTATCTTTTAAAAAATGAAAAAATATTTATTTATCATGATATTTTTAATATGTGTAACCCTCCTCAATATGTTTTATTATCCAATAAATCTTATGAGTTTGTAGATTTCTATTTCAATTTGATTTGAATACACAAATTCATTAAACATAATTAAGTAAATATTTTTCTATTAGTTTTTCCAATTTTTTCTCTTAAAAAAAATAATGAACTCAAAATGGGTTTGTTGGGGTGTCTTCTCTCTCTCTTTGTTTTTTTTAATGAACTTAACTTTTTTTTGTCTATTTTTTAATATTAAAAAAATAGTTTCATAGAAAAGGTCTAACAAGTTAAAATTTGTTTTTCTTTTTTCATTATTGTTTTCAGCATCTCAATATTAGGTTTATATTTGATTTTATGATTGTCTATTTTTGGTACTATGTTCTTTAATAAATTTTTTTTTTTCAAAACATAAATTATTTTTTCACTAGAGTTAATAACTCGATTCATACCGAGGTACTTGACTCATAGATTTGATGAGTTCACCACTGATCATATATGTTTATTGATCCTTTAATTGTTTTTTTTTTCATGATTTTATCTTTGATAAGTAAATTGCTAATATAATAAAAAAATAGTTTTTAATTTTTTTTTATTAAATCATTGGAGTCCACCACACTAGTCACTAGGGGATTGAGATCAAGTCAATTTGTCATTGTCTAGATATTTTTTTTTCAAAGATACTTTTTTTTTTTTTGCATTTAGACTCATGTAATCAATTAATTTAATTAGGGCTAACTCCAATGCGATTTAGTTGAAAACTCGAGTTAGAAAAATAAGTAAATTAAAAGATTCCAAGAAAATTAGTTTGACTTGTGTCGGAGCGTAGACCAATTGACTAGTTTATACTAACATTAGTAGTTTTCGTTGTTTAAAATTAATAGATTAAAGTGAATTTAATAATAAATTTAACTTTACAAAACTATTTTATTAATTAAATTAATATATGTAAGAGATAAATTATATAACATATATTATTCCATGATTGTTTTTTTCTTTTTCAAACCTTCAATGATTCTTCTCATTTCTAGTAGTTTTTATGGCCTTACCCAACTCAGAGAAGGAAGAAGCCTATATTTTGTCAAATAGGTCGCTTGCATGAAACACTAACCTTGAAGTTTTCCCTCCCAATGGAAGAAGATAGTCCCATCTCTATTCACTAGATCACGTTTCATGTAGTAAACATAGTGACTGAGAGGTCAACATATTTGACAGATCCTCTATATATTTTTCTTAAGAGTTCACCTCCATCATGGTGGTGGTAGACATAGTCTATATAGCAAACTCTCGACCAAAACATGTTGTGAGGGTATTTTTTCTTGCCTTGACTAAATCCTAAGCTACAAAGTTTAAAAGCTTTCTTGACGTGAAACCTGAATCGAAACTAGAGTTCTTAGGTTATGATTTCTCATGGTTTCACTTTGGCCTAATCATTTCTTTTAATTGTTGATCAAAAGACCAAGTATTTAGACCATCCTTGAGGTCAAGTTGGTAGGGAGGAATTGAAAACATTTTGTTTTTGAGAATTGTTTTTGACTAAGTATTTTGAGTGCTAGCTACCAATTCAAGAACTCCAACCTTTTTGTGTGCAATGCCATTTGATTTAAACTTAGGGTGGAGTGTGTTTGATATTGCTTTTGTTTTTGTGGTTGAGGTTTTAAAAAAATAGTTTCATGAAAAACACTTTTAGTTGCAGTTCAAAATAAGTAATGAAGTGTTTGGTTAAACTGTGGTTGAGTTTGAGGTTGATAAAAAGCAATTTCGCGTGTTTGGTTATCATGTTTTTCATATTGTTGTCAACTTGTGGAATTACTTTAAAGGACACACACACACACACACACACACACACACACACACACACACATATATATATATATATATATATATATATATATATATATATATATATATATATATATATATATATATATATATATTGTTTTAAATTTTTTTATAGATTAATAATCATAACAATAAAATATAATTAATAATTTATGAAAAACACAGATATTTGTTTTTATTCTCCAATCAAACTCTTGCAATTTCATCACGAACATATATTTCTCTTTATTCAGGACTGATCTGTATCTACATAGTTTTTTTATATAAAAAAATCAGACTGGGCCGATAGCAAGACCAACCAAATTGGGCCAAAGCCCAACTCCGATGGACTTGAGCTGGGCCGATAGCAAGACCAACCAAATTGGGCCAAAGCCCAACTCCGATGGACTTGGGCTGGGCCGAGAGTAAGCCCAACCCTAGTCCAACTTTAAAAAGGAAGATGTGAAACGATGTGCTGCAATGTTCATGTCTTCTTAAAACATGGTGGTGGCCGAGGGGTAGAGGAGGTTGAGATGATTTTTCCTGTGGTGCTGGCGTCGTAAATGGGTAGGAGCATTAGAAGCTTGCTGTCATCGTTGCTGCTTTGACGCTGGGGTTTCTTGCTCTCGCTAGAGGTGGTCACAATGGAGCTTTTGGAGTGGAGAAGCTCCTGGTGATTGGGGGGGATGGTGGTGGTGTCCTCGGGAGCTACCCCTGACTGTGGAGAGAGAGAGTCGTTGCTGTAGAGAGAGAGAGCTGCCATGTGGAGAGAGATGCTGCTGTGGAGAGAGAGAGATCGTCGGTTGCTTCATGCTATTATTATTGTTGATTCATGCGATCGCAGAGGGTGTTTGTGCAATCGTAGCTTATTGTTTGTTGTTTGCCATCGCATGTAAAAGCAGACAACAAAAATGAATTGCGATCATAAATAAAAGCATCATTTTTCAGCTTATTGCAAACATGGGTTCAGTCGATTTTGCAGTGGGTCCCATAGCAATTTTGTATTACCATACACCACAAAACTGCTTATTGTTTGAATCTCGATTTGGATCACAATACCAAACGCTTTCTTAGTGTTTCCAGAAGAGACTTCCCTAGTTAGTACGTAGGCCTGTGCTGATTATCTTTTCTCGAATCAATCAATTATGATTTACATTGTCAAATAATTTTTTAAAAGGGGATTTTTTAACAATTTAATTCTTTAATCCTTGATGACAATAAAATTAAATTTGTGTTTGACATATTTTGGTGATTTTTACAATTGTAATTTGAGACATTGTGGTGATTTTTAAAATTGTAATTTGAAAAAAAAAAAAAGCTTCAAAAAAGCTTTAAATTATTGCTCTTTTTAAAAGTCAAGTTCTTACCGCAATTGTAGATGAAAAACATGTTTAAGCAATAAAAATCAAATAATTTTTGAAATTATATCCAGTTTAAAAGGCATTTTTAATTTCACCGCATTGCAATATAAAAATAAATAGTTTATCTTAATATCATGATGAAACTACCACTTAAATATCAAATACAACACCCTTGATGAAACTACCACTTAAATATCAAATACAACACCCTTGATGATCATCAAAACAGTACCTCTCATCTTCTCTAGCTAATTATACTGGGACAGACTCCCCATCGCACTCCATTAAAATGAACGCAGAAGACACTAACTTAGCCCAAATGGCTTCCAGTCATGAACTTCTTCCCCGTCACACCACAAGAAACGGCTTCCTTAGGAATCTTAGCAACATGCTGGACACCTTCAGCAAAAACCACACCCATTCCCATATGCAGATGTGGTTCGATATGGCAATGGAAGGCCCACACTCCCGGATTGTCTGCCACAAACCTCAGCGCCGTCCATCCGTAAGGAAATATCACGGCGGTGTTTCTGTAAGGTGGGTTTTTCAAGTTGAGTTTCTTCTCATCAGATTTGGTGAACTTCCCTTCCCCATACCCTAGCAACCAGAAATCATGGCCGTGCAAATGCCATGGGTGTATTTCGCTAACATTCTCTTTCAATACATTTGCATTTTGCAGTATCACATCCACCGTGCTGTAGTAACCTAGCATGTAAACCCCGTTTCCAGTGGTGGTGTTGCTATTTACCGGTGGTTTCATGATATCGTAGTGCCCGGGAAAACCCTCAGGCGGCTTTGTCTGGTCAAAAGCATTCTGCAGGCCGAATCTGATGGACCCCAGGTACGGGGTGGCAGGCAATGACAGGGACACATTATTGATAGACCACTTGGTATAGCCATTCATCTTGTTCTGGGTGTTTAGAAGGACAATCCGACGGTGGTAAGTTGGCGAAGGCTTGGGGATGCTCTTATGATCCAGGGCCTTGATCTTGTTAGAGAAAGCCTTGCTGTGAGCATAATCGTCCCATCTAGGAGTTACAGGAGGTGGCGAAAGAGGGAGTCTCGATGCAGAGGTGGTCCTGTAGTTTAATATGGTCAGGGCCGGTGGCGTCTGAGGTTCTCTCCCTCTCACTCCTAATGAAATCCAATAGTTTTGGGAGGAGTCCTGATTTGTTGTTAACAGGACGGAGTAACTCTCGCCGGAATAAATGTCCAGATCATTAGTCTCAAATGGCTGGAGATAATTCCCATCAGCTTCCACCACCGTCATCTTGTGATTCTGCAGACAAAAACAACAGGACATAAATAGTTTAGCCATCACATCAACTTGCAATAATAACAGTTTGCATAATTATCTAAAGCTGTTTCACTCGTTTAATCATTTCCTTTTCCTCCTCTCCTCCTGTTTGTGTCCACTTTCAAATACATGGTCGTGGCAAAACTCAAACAGCAGCGTCAATCACGGCAGAGTTGTACAATGGAGCTAGCTGTGCCTGCCAGGTTTGTCGACATGGACGGTGATTTCTGGGCTCAGAACCCTTCAATTTACAGGAACCGAGGCATGCCCGTGACTTTATGGAATCCAATGATAAAAGCCAATTGAGTTGACCAATCACAAAAAGGCATGGGAGAAACATGTGACATTAAAATTAAGGAAGATCGACTTGTCACTGTGAAAACAGATACAGAGATTCTGCGGTCAGGCAAACAGTATAGCACGTTTACGTGTCTCGCCAACCCCTGCATGGCTTGCTGCCCCCACTGTTTTTTCTTCTGAACATATTGTCAAGCATTTGGGTTTCTTTTTTCTTACGTTACTTTCTCTTTTGGCAGATTAATCGGTGAAAAATTCTTCTTTTTGACTTCTGATCTCTCCCCCTCACCCTCTCTAATGTCTTCTCTCACAGATATTTCTTTGAGATTTGGTAGAAGAATATCCCACCAAACCCATCATAATTACTGTTTATCGCTATAATTACAGCATAAATTTAACTTCTTTGCATTTATTAATAATAGAAGGTCTTAAAAGCTAATAACACTTTTATATGGAATATATGCTTTGCCAACTTGAATAATCTAAAAGGTTGGTCGAAAAGGAGCCATCAGATTCAAATGTGTAATGGACGAATTGATTTTCTAAAAACCAAAGGGAGTGGATCGTATTTTTCCAGCATATTAAAAACAACTAGGGCAACGGGCTCGATCCAAAATCATGACAAGGGGCAGGCATCTAATATTTTGGAAGAAGGTGGATGACGAATCATCACCATTTCTACAAAAGATGAAAAGCTTCACACCCACTTCCCCCCACTCTCTCCACGACTTGTCAATCACTCTCTGCTTTCTGTCAATTAAGCATCTCTGCCAATAAGGTACTTACGATATGATATGACAGAACAACAGCATCACTGTTTCGAATCTCAAATTTTCTTCACCATGAACCAAGCAAAGGGCCAGAGGGGCTAGCCCTAGTTCATGCAAATGTGAAAAAGGAGAATCAAAATTTTTGCTGCCATAATAATAAAAGACTTACCCCAATAGCCAAGTTGAGAGAGGCGAGAGCGGTGGTGCTGGCAATTCTTATTCTGTAGGTCTTGTTTGGATCAACATGCAGGATATAAGGGGCCCACTGTTCATTTCCTGTTATATTGCACTGACTGAGAGAGGAGTTGCCATAATGAGCTGCCATGGAACACCCATATTGCCCTCTTCCATTGACAAGTAGGGCCTGAAGATGTTGTCATTTTCAAAAAAGAAAACGAGTAAGAGAAATATATTTAATTAATAGGGTTGCTTTACTCGCTTTACTTCTGAACCCCTCCTTTTGAATTTTAGAACAAAAGGTTGACACGATCCACCAACTACTATGGACTAAACGATATGGATATATATATATATATATATATATATATATATAATCACCTTAATTTATTTTCTATTCCATTTGCTTTGTTTGTGCGATGCATCGTTGCACAGCATAAAAAGCAAGAAATTGTTGGTTTTTATGAATTAGAAATTCAAGATTTTATATTCTTCTTTTTTTTAAAATAAAAGGGGGAATCCCGAAATTATCTTGCATTGTCCCTTCGAGAGCTGGTTGGGACTTGGCATGCCAACATTCATAAGCATGACACTATCTGAGGTAATGGTTGACATTTGACTTCTAGCAGAGGATGATATGATAACCAAACTAATCGAGAAGACTTACATCTATGGCAAAACTAGTTTGCTAAAAAGATCATAGACTCCAAAATTAAGGTCGTACGTAGCTTCGAAATGAGGAGATACTTTAGATATAGTGCTTAGACATGTCCCTTTTCGATCAATGTTTCCATGAAAAATATCATCAGAATACAGGATTTTGGCCATAATATAATCTTCATGATAGGTACGTACCTGGGGCTCTCCAATCCAACGCATTGGTTTGGAAGAAAGGCCAACTTCCTGGTGATGAACACTTTGGTGCCACCAGTCACTCAGCAAGAGGTCAAACTCGCCATCATAGTGGAAAGGCTCCTTCTCTCCTTCCGCCACATCCACTATCAGGGCACCGTACAACCCTGCTGACCTTTGCATTCCATAGTGTCCATGGTAGAAATATGTTCCTGCCTGCACAAATCAGCCAAACCCTAAAAACTGCATCTAAACATGCTTCTATAAATGAATGGTTTTCGGATTTGTTAATCAATCGAGCTAGCTAGAACAAGAGAAAGAGAAGTAGAGTGCTGTTCTTACCCTGTCAACAGTGAACCTGTAATCGAAGGTTTCTCCAGGGTTAATGACACACTGCGAAATGGAGGCAGTCCCGTCTGCCCATGGTGTTCCTTTCTGCAAAATCAACAAGAAATGAATTACTACCAAAATGATTATCTCAAAAAACAAAAACAAAAACAAAAAACCTGTCGCATGAAATCAAAGTATAGAGAGAGAAACCTGTCTGATTCCATGCCAGTGAATGACAACTCCCTCGGTGTGGAGCTTGTTTGTGAGCTGAACATGAACTATATCTCCAGCTCTAGCTCGGATTGTCGGGCCGGGGAACTGGCCGTTGATTCCCATCACAACATTCTCTACTCCATCTGGAGACCAGTACATGTACGCCACTTCCCATTTGTGAAAATGGTGTCCAGTCTTATTGGAAGTAGCCAATGAGCATTGGATCATATAAAGCAAAACACACCAGATAATGAGACCCTTGAAACTTCTTGAAAATGGCTCGACCATTTTCTCCTGCTGGATTCTCAAAAAGATGTGTAGTGTGGTGGTTGATGCCCAAGTTTGATATTTGCTAGACCTGTGGTGCAAAATATTTATAGAGGAAGTGGAAGGACTCTCTTGTATAACCATTTCATATAAAAAAAATTTAGAATATGGTATATTATTTTTTAGCACATTTAAATGAAAATCTTTTGGGCTTGGAATTTGAACAGGCTCATATTATCTCGTGCTTGATTTTTATCAAAATAGAATAGAAGTGGTGAGATTTGAACTCATGACCACTGGTCAACAAGATTCTGATACCATATTAAAGAATTATTTCATCTAAAAAATTAAGCTGATAGGTGAGAGGTTATTTAACAGATTCACCTTTGATTTGGACTGAACCTTGCCTTTTTTTAATATATGTTTTTTTTTTCATTTAGTGATCATATGATTATTTTTAAATAAGCTTATAGCTCATCAATATTTTTTAATAAATGTTAACCTCGTCGTCTAAACATGGTAAATAAATAAATAGATTATATAGATCACCAAAAGTAGGCCAGAGAGTTGATTGATATGCACTAAACAATGTGTATGCATGGATAGAAGTATATTTTATTTTTTGTGGCTGCGAAATTATATGTGTTCATGTAGTCTCGCTCGTGGTGCGAGTTAGGTGTGGTCATTTTTCTAAGAACTTCCACTCGTGGTTCTTGTTTGGGTTCTATTAGATATTATTGATAATATTCGTTGGATTGTGTTGAACTACACTAGATTAGATAAATAACTTCTTTTTTTTTGTGTGTGTTTGATGCATTTTAAATTGGACCGAACAATTTATTTTATTTTGTATTTGATAGATACCGGACGAACTTTGTTGACTCGAGGTTTGGATTAGTCTAGGTTTAAGAAAAATTAATAAAGAATCAATAAGACTTGTTTTAGTAAAAACGAGCTGATTTGCCCGCGCGTTGCGCTGGGCTTTTTTCTATGTAGAAAAATAATTTATTTTTTAAATGTTATAATTAATTATTTTAATATATAATAAATAAATTTGTAATAGATAAAATATATTAGAAATAAGTATTTTTCTGTCTAAAAAGAACAGTGTGATTGAAATGGGAAGTGGTTCGTATATTTTTTTATGAGTTGTCTTTTTTCCCTAGTAATATTAGATCTGAAATATTAGAAATAAATTTTTTTTTGAAGAAATAAACTTAAAATTTTTGTGTGCTATAAGTAGTTATTTTAATATTCAATTGGTAAAATTATAATATATAAAATATGTTAGAAATGATTTTTTTCTCTCTCTATATATTTTTAGGCACTAATATTAAATAAATATTAAAACATATAATTAGTTTAACGTATTTATAAGGAAAAAAACCTAAAAATAATCATTATCATTATTTTGAATGTTTCATGTAGACTTTTTTCGATGTAGGAAATTGAATGATTTTATACATGTTTTAACTGGTTATTTTAATATTTTAAATTAAATTAATAAACTTTAATACCGAAAATATTAAGGATTTGTATTAAATTTGAATGGAAGGATAAAATTGAAATAATTCAAAACTTTGATACCAAAAATATTAAGGATTTCAAACCAGTTCAAAAATTCAAAGAATGGGGACCTAAATAAAACTATAATATATAATCAATTTCAGTTGAATGACCCAATGAAAATAAATCAAAACCTATATAATGACATTAAGGACCCGGAAGAAACAGTTGAAAGCTTCGGGCACTAAACAGAAATATCACAATAAAGAGTCAGTACTTGACGTGACCGGTAAACCGAATGAATCGAATCAACTCGAACCGACCCAAAAAATAGAGCATTACATGTTGCCAGTCCATAGTGATTTGTGTCACGGTGAACATAGATAAAAAATAGAGACTATTTAGAAATAGATTTAAAAAAATAAAAAGAATTAAAATAAAGAATTAAAAGTATATGGGCTTAAATAAAAAACAAAATATGTTAATAATTTAAATGGAAGGATTAAATTGAAAAAAAATTAAAAGTGCGATAATGAAAAAAAATAAATAATTATTTTATTTCTTGATTTAGTTTTGATGCCTTTATTTTTTTCAGTAATTTTTGTATAATTTTAAATAATTTATTTGTATTTATGTATCTATACTCTTAGTTCTGAATTTTAATTTTTTATTAGAATTTTTTATTTGTATTAGTAGGTCGATTGTTTTGCTTAGATATATAGCATTATAAAAAAAATCTAAGACTATTAATATGTTTTTTGCATGTTAAAAAAAAATTGTTTATAGGTACGGTGAAGTGGATGGCAAGTGGCTTGTATATTTTTTTTTCATTGTAGATAAATTGCCCTAATTTTCTACCCGTTTAGATCTACGCATCACTTCAGTATATTTTTTTTGTTTATGTGATGTTAGATATGAAATATTATACATAAGAAAACCGCAGAAGTCAACCTTAAAGAAAAAATAAAATGAACTCGATGAATTATTTTGATTATAATTGTCATTATTATTATCATGATTGTTAAATTGTCATAATTATTGTAGCTGTCATTATAAATATTATTATAAATAATTTATATTATGACTATTATTGTTCATACTATCGATGACATGAATTTCAGAATATTGATATTAATTATATATTTTTAAAAAAAAAACCTAGGGAATTTATATATATATATATATATATTTTAAGATGCTAATATTAAATAGATATCAAAATACATGATTAGTCTAACATATTTATAAGAAAAAAAACTTACAAATAATCATTATCATTATTTTGAATGTCTTATCTATAATTTTTAACACCTAAAAATATTAAGAAAGAAGCCATTAAAAAACACAGAAAATGAAAAACATTATTCATCTCAAAAATCCTTTTTTGCTGGCATGAAGATTCGAACTCCCGCGCCCCGCTTCGCGGGGGCGCGGTCTTACCGCTCGGCCAAGCGACTTGGTCGTGCTATAGTAGGATAGAAACATTACTTATATGATTAAATATTTTAAAAGCAATATTCGAAAACCAATTTGTTGGCTGTAAGACTCGAACCCTCGTCTGTTGGGGAAAATGGCGCGCGTTAACCACTCGGCCGAAGGACTTGATTGTGCTGTTTTTGTATAGAAATGATACTTATATTATTTAGTAAACGCACTATTCAAGTCCACAGTGCTTATGAGTCTGCGTGAACAGTGATAAATTGCACAGTATTTCCGCGTTATGGTTTAGCTGTATAGATAATAAATAGGATCATTCTGTGACCTGGTTGACTCGAGATAAAACATTGGTAATGAATCTATTATATATATATAAATCAAAACAATGTTGTTTGAATTTTTATTTGGTTTGGAAGATATATCAAAAGGATACGATTTTCAAACAAGAGCAATTTGGGTTTGGAAGTAGGTTTTCAAAGTAAATTTTGACTAAAAAAACAAGCTACGGTGGCTTTCAATATGATCATTATTAAATTGTGAATCTTTATGTTATTATTATTTTTTTTTATTAACAAGAGTGTTTAGACTAGTTTGCATGCACCTTGATTAATCTGACAAACCCTGAAATAATGACCATGTAACTTTCAAGTGACCATCATATCAGCAATTTTGTATTAATAAGATGTGTGTTCGTATAACATATAAAGGATTAAAAAGTTAAGATTCATCAAATGATAGTGTTTGGTTGTATTTTAAGAATATATTCTTAGGGTTTTTATTAATCTATGAACATGTCATATGTAATTGAAGTGTAGCAAGAATATTATAAATTTCAAACGTTAAATTAGTCTCATTGTAAGAAAAAGGATTTTCCTTGACAGAAAGAGCAGATAACAGACAAAAGAACATGCTCAGGAAAAAAAAAGAGACTAAAAAGTTATTAGCTGCAGCGTATTGTCTTCATGACCTTTAAGGTTTCAACTAATAAAAGAGAAAACGCGCAAGAATATTTTTGTTTACTTTATAATAATATTCATCACTTTTCAACTTCTAGATTCGCACTTTAAGCTTCCAAGCCGATGTCTCAATTTACTTTCTTTTTTCCAAATCGGAAAAATAGTATATATAAGTAGAGTTCCTACTTAAAGCATAATTTCAACTAGAATTTAAAAAAAATATGTTGAATTGATTGTTAGATAATAATATAAATTATATCTTGTGTCTTTACCTAACAATTTAAGTTTTTAAATGAGATTGTTATCTGACATGATATCATAGTTTTATTTATCCCAACAGTCACGAATTCGAATCTCATCATCAATCACTTTATTTAATAAAAATTAATCATGAGATAATATAAATTTGTATGCAAGTTCATCTAATAGATTAAATTTTTAAATGAAAAATATAAATTATATCTTAAATTTTTAGATGAAATAAACGATAATGTGGAAACACTAAAAGCGCACGTGGGATATAGGGCGTCCGAACGCCACATTTTAAGGACTTCCACGTGGGTCGGCCAAGTAAAAAATAACAATTTATAAACCATCCTTGTTCATTTTCTCTGAGTTCTCATGCGTGATGGGTAAAGATAGATTCCCATGCACTTTAATAATAATAACAATAATAATTAATGGCGTGCAATGTTGAATGAATGCCTTCCTTTTCTTTTCGTTCATGATGAACAGAAAAAAGAAAAAGAAAAGAAAATTGTGTTCATATCATCATCATCACCACCATGTGGTGTGCTGTACTCACTGTTTCAAAAAGAAGAAGAAAAAACACGAATTCAATCGTTGGACTCTACCGTGTCAATAATAGTAGATATGAACACTTTAAATTTTGTTGGCTGTACAAGGACATGGTTGCCGGTGTTCAAATAATTGGGTTCCCATATATATATATATATATATATATATATGGAGCTCCCATTCGATGCATGAATAACGTGTCTTGATATCCCACAAGACAAGATCGGTTCATATGAACATATATGATAACTTGAATCTAAGACATGAGCACTAAACAGTTTAGTAGATGATCCAATAGTAAGAGTTTGAGATTAAAATATTTGTTTTTCCTATATTTTTTAGGGTTCGAGTCATGTAGTTGCTAATATAATAGTCATTAAAAAACTTACATGATCATCAACTTCAAGACTCATAGAATTAATCGAGATACACGCAAGCTAACGTGAATACTCACGTTAATAAAAAGAAAAGACGGGTAGATCCTATATATTTGCTACCTTAAGATAGTTGTTTTGTTGACTAAATATTGTTTGAGCACTCGGTGATGATGAATATGAATTCTTAATTATATGGTGGTGAGCTTCATATTAAGGCCATGTTTGGAAACCAACTCTTTCTTGGGAGGACAAGGTTGAAGGTCAAATGAACTGCCTTCCTTAATCTATTGTGTTGTGATGCTTCTTTTCTTTTCTCTTTTTTTCTTTTCCTGATATGACGTGATAATTAATCTCTGCTTGGTGGCCTAATCTTCTAATTAATAAGCATATTTCCAAATTATGGTTTGTAGTTTTTTGGGAATAATTCGGTTTTATATTTGAATTCAATTATAATTATTTTAAAAATAAATGAATTTGGAGTTTTTGACATTGTAATTTAAGAATATTTTTGAAAAAAATGATTTTTTTAATTTTAAATTAAATTAAAAAATTCAATGTTTTTAAATCTGTGTTGATATCAAAAATATTTTTTTTTAAATAAAATAAAATAAAATTATTTTAATACATTTTTAAACAAAAAATAATAATAAAATATCGAACTTGTTTCACGTTATGTATCAGAACTTGTCCCGAAAATCTCTCGCACTTGCTCGTGCTTCGTCGGTCCCATGCCATTGTTCCATTGTTTTCCTATTCGAAAACTCCAAGTGCTCTTGCTTTCCCTCTTCATTATAATTTACCCATTAAATTATAAACTTGTGCTAAACTAAGAAGCATATTATCCATAAAACTATTTGTCAAATAATAAAATCAATAAACCTAATTTAATTAGAAAGCAAAATTCCTCTTCAAAAAGTTAAATTGAACACAAACTAAAAAGAAACAAACTTGAAGCAACCCTTGTTATTTTAAAAACAGAGATAAATTTTATAGAAAGCGAATAAAAAAAATGATAAAGGATGGAGGAAAAAAAATATGATTTTAAGAGAACACAAACAAGCCCGAGTGAACCTTGTAAACACCGGTTAATTAAATGTTGTGGGATGAAGTGATTAAAAAAAAAAATCAAATTCCAATAAAAAATAGATTTGATAGGGAAAAAACTCAATAAAGATGGAGTTGTAAGAACAATATAACAAAAACCATCTTATAAAAGAAAAAACATAGTAATAGAAGAAAAAACCAAATCTAACAAAGAAAGAAATATATTAGGGATTAAATTGAAAAACAGAAGCTTTAAATTCATAAGTTATTCTAAATAAAAAAATATAATAAAGAGAATAACCTCACATGCTTCTTCTTTTTTCACTGCCATCATGAAAATTAAGTAAAAAGGTGCCAAACTCGTTATAAAGTTTGTATTAGGAAAGGACCCCAAAACAATTCAGGATCCATTGACCATTGTTCACTTTTTTTCATTTTTTTATATTATCATATGAAAATAATTTAAAAATATTAAAAAAAAACTTAATTTACAATAAAAAATAAATTCATTTTTTTTAAAAATACTTTTAAAAAACACGTTAGTCCAAGAGATTATTCGCATTCACACAGACGCATGATCCTATTCATTTTGTGCTCTCACTATACAGTGCTTCAATGGTCCCAGATACCACACGGTTTTCCCCCTCAACAGGTCCACATGCTTTTTCTTTCCTTTTTTTTTAATATATAGTTCAGAAAATAATATCGAAAAGTAATTAACATCTATTCTCCATTACTTTCTATTCGTTTAGAATGATTTCCATGTTGGTCCAAGGAATCATGAGAGAAGAAAAATGAAACTTGCGAGAGAGATAAATTTGAGATGAGTGTTCTTGTTGAATGAAAGTTGTGTTTTGTCGTGGAGAATATTTATAATCTTGACGTGTTTCTTGTGACTTTTTACCTGAAAAATATTATTTTTTATTTCCAATAAATGATTTTTTTCTAAATGAAGTATGTGGCTGAAAAGTTGATGGATCACATTGAGAGGCAAAAATCCAAGAGAAGATCCAACAATATATAGATCCAAACTAGTTAAATTGTCCATTACTACGATTTCAAATTTAAGAACTAAAACTTTAAAAAAAAAACTAACTCAATAAATAAATAAAATAAAAATAAAAAACAAAATTTAAGAGCACACATATATAAATATGGACAAAAATAAGAACTATTTCAGAAATATAAAAAAAATATAAGAATTAAAATTAAAAATTAAAAGTATAAGAGTCAAAATGAAAACCAAATATATTATCAATTTCAATCAAATATATTTGCTTTCCTTTTTAATTGATTGAAGGTTGTGTTTTGTCGTGGAGAATATTTATAATGTTGACGTGTTTCTTGAAACTTTTTACGTGAAAAATATTAATTTTTATTTCCAATAAATGATTATTTTTTTATATGAAGCATGTGGCTGGAAAGTTGATGGATCACGTTGAGAGGCAAAAATCCAAGAGAAGATCAAACACTATATAGATCCAAACTAGTTAAATTGTCCATTACTACGATTTCAAATTTAAGAACTAAATTTAAAAAAAAAAATACTAACTCGATAAATAAATAAAATAAAAATAAAAAACTAAATTTAAGAGCACACATATATAAATATGGACAAAAATAAGAACTATTTCAGAAATATAAAAAAATAAAAGAATTAAAATTAAAAATTAAAAGTATAAGAGCCAAAATAAAAACCAAATATATTAGCTTTCCTTTTTAATTGATTGATGGTTGTGTTTTGGCGTGGAGAATATTTATAATGTTGACGTGTTTCTTGAAACTTTTTACGTGAAAAATATTAATTTTTATTTCCAATAAATGATTATTTTTTTATATGAAGCATGTGGCTGAAAAGTTGATGGATCACGTTGAGAGGCAAAAATCCAAGAGAAGATCAAACACTATATAGATCCAAACTAGTTAAATTGTCCATTACTACGATTTCAAATTTAAGAACTAAATCTTTTAAAAAAATACTAACTCGATAAATAAATAAAATAAAAATAAAAATAAAAAACTAAATTTAAGAGCACACATATATAAATATGGACAAAAATAAAAACTATTTCAGAAATATAAAAAAAATAAAAGAATTAAAATTAAAAATTAAAAGTATAAGAGCCAAAATGAAAACCAAATATATTATCAATTTCAATCAAATATATTTGCTTTCCTTTTTAATTGATTGAAGGTTGTGTTTTGTGATGGAGAATATTTATAATGTTGACGTGTTTCTTGAAACTTTTTACGTGAAAAATATTAATTTTTATTTCCAATAAATGATTATTTTTTTATATGAAGCATGTGGCTGAAAAGTTGATGGATCACATTGAGAGGCAAAAATCCAAGAGAAGATCCAAACTAGTTAAATTGTCCATTACTATGATTTCAAATTTAAGAACTAAATCTTTAAAAAAAAATACTAACTCGATAAATAAATAAAATAAAAATAAAAATAAAAAACTAAATTTAAGAGCACACATATATAAATATGGACAAAAATAAGAACTATTTCAGAAATATAAAAAAATAAAAGAATTAAAATTAAAAATTAAAAGTATAAGAGCCAAAATGAAAACTAAATATATTATCAATTTCAATCAAATATATTTGCTTTCCTTTTTAATTGATTGAAGGTTGTGTTTTGTCCCAGAGAATATTTATAATCTTGATGTGTTTCTTGTAACTTCTTACGTGAAAAATATTATTTTTTTCCCCAATAAATGATTATTTTTTTATATGAAGCATGTTGCTGAAAAGTTGATGGATCACATTGAAAGGCAAAAATCCAAGAGAAGATCCAATCTAGTTAAATTGTCCATTACTACTATTTCAAATTTAAGAACTAAATCTTTAAAAAAAAATACTAAGTCAATAAATAAAAATAAATAACTAAATTTAAGAGCACACATATATAAACATGGACAAAAATAAAAACTATTTCTGAAATATAAAAAAATAAAAGAATGAATTTTTTTTGAAGAACAGATAAAAATACCAAAAAACACACAAACAAATACATAAAGAAATGGAGAAATATTAATTTTAAAATGATCATCAACAGAAATTAAAATTTCATAGCTAAACCAAATAAAAACTAAACCCCAATAAAAAAATAAAACGATAAAAATTATAAACAAAAACTAAAAGCATATATACATAAATACGGGTAAAAAATAAACAGTGTCCAAGAAAGGCCGAAAAAACCAAAGGAATTAATACCAGATAAAAAATTCAAAGAATAAGGGCTAAAATAAAAAATAAAAAATATATTAATTCAAATTGAAGCACAAAATTAAAACAAATAAAAACCTTGGGAGTGAAACAAATAAAGAGATTTAAAAAATGCAGTGTAATTTTTAAAAAAAATTAAAAGAATAAGAACCGAAATGAAAAATATCATATATAATCAATTTTCATTGGAGGACAAAAATAAAACAAATTAAAACTTGCATACTAAAAAAATTAAAGGAACCAAGTAGAAATCAAAAATCAAAAAAATAAAAACCAACATATATAATCAATATTAATTGAATGGCAGAATTATAATCTTCATTTATATGTATATGTAGATGTAGATGTATATGCATATGCATATGTACAAAAGCATGAGTGCACGAAAGATCAAAACAAAGCTAGAGTTAAAATAGGTGTCTCTCTACACAAATGGTCCCAGATACCACACGGTTTTCCCAGTCCACAGGTCCACATGCTTTTGCTTTCCTGTTTTTACTATATAGTTCAGAAAATAATATGGAAACTAATTTTATATATATATATACACACACACATGAAGCATGAGGCTGAAAAGTTGATGGATCACATTGAGAGGCAAAAAATCTAAGAGAAGATCTTGTCAGGGGCAAACACTATATAAATCCAAATTGGTACAAACCATCCAAATAAAGCTACTATTTTTAGACTTTATAGCTTTTCTATGTTTTTTTCTCGGAATTAATTTTGGGTTCTATATTGTATTTATTTATTTTAGACCCTAATTAACTAGGACAGACCATTTAAAGTTTTATTTTAGGACGTGGTACTCTTTTGTCAATTAAAGAAATATTCAAATTTGTGAGTTTTTCCTATAATTTATTATTGTGTTTTCTTAAGAGTTTTTTTTAGCAGTCAACCTCCTCATTGTTCTGTTATGTCACGGGGCGTGCAAGATTCTCTGGTGACTCGTCCGCTTCTTGAGCTTGCGTGGAAAAGAGGTTCTACCCTATTTAAAATATGTTACATTGTTGTTTAATAAAGAAATTGGAGTGTGAATGACCAATGATGTGTGCTCCTATTTTATCAAATGAATATATTGTATTAATTAGCATGATGTTGCTGTAATTAGTAAATGGATAATGATCTAGTTGTCTTCAATTAAGGATGAATCAAAATGGTAGTAAAAATTGAGGTTAATAAATTAGTAGCTTATTATATACCAGAGAGTGTAACCATTTCTACTTAAATGAAACCTTTATCTGAAAATATATGAGTGAGTTGATTGACATTAAAGGTTGGGGGTGTAAGTTACATTGTGGCACAATGTAGTCATTGTTTATGAAAGTTGCCTAATATGATATTGATTGTTTTCATAATGAGGAGGTCTAACTAGTGGTTTAGAAGGTGTAGACGAAAGGAATGGTGATCAATGTAAGTTGAAGGGGAAAGAGGAAAAATCTACAAAGGGGAGAGTGTTTATTCCGGTTGAGAGGGGGAAAAGAAATTTGTTTCGAGGGAAGCTTTCTCATGGTAGAGAAAAAAAAAGTTGCGACGAGAAAAAAGAGAGGCTCGTGACTGCTAGGTTAATATAGTTAACATTTATAGTTAACATTTGGGTCTAACAAAATAGAGAGAGAATTGATAGTTGAGTGGTTGGTAGGATGTGATGGGTTTTGTGGTGGTGGTTGTGAGGAGAGTGATTGAGTATGTGTTTCTTTTCTTTTGTCTTATTGATTTTCCCTTGTTGTTTCTCCCTTTGAATATTTTGTGTATGAAGGAGAAAACAATAACTTTTACACGTTAAAAGGAAGGTCAACTCCTTTTTCTTTTGATGGTGGCATGAAAGTTTAACCTAGGAAAAATAATCTTTATGTAATGATTGTGCTAACCAAAAAAAAAGTGGGAACAATCTTTACACACACACACTTTATATACATACATTTATATATATATATATATATATATATATTAGAAAAGAAAGTAATATCAACGTCAAATCGGTAAATTTGATTAATGATTTTGAAACGAGTAAATAATATAAATATATATAAATATTTTAAAAAAAAATTAGAGAGCCAAAATTGGGTTATGACATGTTACATGCTATGTTATTTATTTATTTGTTTGTTCATGAAAAAAAAAACTATAAGAGGAGACAAAGACTAAAATAGAGATGGAAAATGATATTTAATTGCTGAATAGAATCTATGTTCCCCGCACTTTATTGTTTGAGAGTGCGGTTGCGGTAGTTTTTAAAGTGCTTTTCGTGCCGAAATATATCAAAATGATGTTTTTTTATTTTTTAAAAATTATTTTTGACATCAGTACATCAAAATGATCTAAAAATACTAACTGCCGGTTTTTAAAATGACAAAAAAAAAATTCAAAATTTTTGGGAACGCGGTGGGCTGTTAATAAATTTGGTTTTGCCACGTGTCTATGCTTTTCATGTGGTTCATAATGGAAAACAAAACGCGTTGTGCTGATTTAATTTTTTTCAACAAAAGAAAGCATTTGTCGTCATCACATAATGTATTAGTTGACCTAACAAAATCACATAATGCTTACCCTTGTCGTCGATCATGGATTAAGGGAGCCGGTGGCCGGTCAAAATAGGCCCGGAGTTTACAAGATTCCCTGTGTATTTTTTTTAAGTTATTTTTACGAAATTGCCCCCACAAAATCAAAATTATATGCCTCTTTACACACTTGACCAAGTACAAAAGGTATTTGTACATAAATTTCGTATTTATAAATAAATTTTAAAAAAATCACTTTAAGGTATTTTCTTATGAATTTATGAGTGAATAGATACATCATGTTCTACTAATTTTAACATTTTAGTTATTTACAACAAAGTATTGCCTTATGATAAGAAAAGTAGCAGGCTACGTCCTTATGGGTAATTAAATTAAGAAAAACTAAACAATAGCAAGGCCCCCTTTTGATCAAAATTATCATTATCATTTTTAAAATTTAATTTGGCTGATTCGTTAAATGGTAAGTTAACCCGAGCTATGTTTTAAAAAAAATATTTTTTTATGAAAAAAAAAAAAAAACTTAGGCCAAGCTATAGTTTATTGGGTTATTATTATAAAATTAATAAGAATTAATAATAGCTCAAATCAATATGGGCTGTAAATTGGGGTCACAATGGGCCATGAGAGAAAGTGAACAAATAGATCCACACTTCAAATGGGCCCATCAATACAAACCCAAACCTTGTGGGCCCATTAAAAAGTCCGAGTTTAATCACCGAGGCCACATCTCCCAGTTCCTGCTTCTCTCTCGGACGGGTCTGCTATCACCTTCAGTCCTGCTTGAGAAAAGAAAAGGTCAGTGCTTCAGGCTTGCTTCTCTGCGATACCTCTTCTTCTTCTTCTTTCTCTTCTCCGTTACGTTAATATTTTTCCGGGATGTCTTCTTTTGTCTACTATACATTCTTGAATCAGGTCATTTTGGTTGCTAGTAATGAGACTTAAAAATAACACAAAGTGCTCGATAAAAGGCCTCTGAGAAGGGTTTTTTTTCTTCATATATTTAATATTATTCATAAACAAGGATGTGATCAGATTGCTGATTCTATATTTTGCATCACCATGCTTTTTTCTTGATGGGTTTTTAAGATTTGATCGGAATATCATTCCTCCCTTGCGGTTTTGCCACTGTTTCATGAGTGGCCCTTCAAAGCTTGCTTGATTTTTAACTATGATGAGTAGGTCATTGTGTTTTTGTTTGAAGCTGATCTAACACTTGTAATTCCGTAATACCCTTAGGTAAATCCGCAGTCTTTCTGTCACGGAAATCTTGTGGCAGGGTTCTTTTCACTCAGACATCAAAGATGCTTGGAAATTATGTGAAGAAACCAGGTGTAGAGCTCACTGCTCGTTGTCGTCTCCAGTTCTGTGTAAGTTACTTTCTCTTCCAGCATTCTTAGTCATCTTCAGTTTTTGATTGTTACCTTTCTTGCTTGGGGGTGGGGTTGATTGGCAGAGAGAGATGCATAGTAGAAATAAGAAGGCGATGGAGTTCATTGCAAAAGGATGGAATGCTTTGAAGGAGGTGGATAGAGTCATTGATTACTGCGAACGCAATGATAAACGTCTTATCCCTCTCCTCAGAGTAGGCATTTTCTTTTTCTTAAGAAATGTTTGATATCGAAAGTGGTGAAGAATATTAAAAATGCTATTTGGCTTTTGTCTTCGTGTTTTTTTTTGTTTTTTTTTCCGGGTTTTTATTAGACAGCAAAGGAGAATTTCGAGCTGGCTTTGGCGGCTGACAACTCGAACACCCATGCTAGGTATTGGCTGTCCAAATTGCATCTGAAAGTACCATGTTCCAGGGCAAAATCATGCTATGTAAGCTCTTTTTATTCTCTCTTTCTTGCTCCAGTATATGCCTGTTGTCATGGTCTAAAATGTAAATTGTTGCACTAGTGTGTCAAGACAGCTTGAGAACTGGGATTGGCTTAGTTCTATATTTGATATGCCACCCAATCAGTTTTGTTCAATCATTTGGATAACATTTTAAACCCCTAATCAGGGGCTGATAAAAAAAATAATGTTCATTAGGCTTTTGATTTACTCAATAGTAATCATGACTTTACTTATTCTTTGTTTCTGTGAGGTTGAGCATCCAATATTGTCATGAATATTGCCTTTCTGTTTCCACGTTGACATCTGCATACGTCACTTTTTGACTCACGGTATGTTTGTGAACCTTTTATGTGCACTGCTGATGCTTTTTTCTTTCTTTTTTCATGAAACAGAGGAGCTGCTTTATTAGTGGAAGCTGCAAATATGGGTGATCCAGAAGCACAATATGAATTAGGTTGTCGTCTAAGAGTTGAGGTTTGTGTTCCATATTCAAACTAGTGTGAATAGACTGGTTCATATGTGAAAAAGTTAGTAAAAATTTATCAAGCTTCTATTTATTAACACAATTAGTCTATTTTTAATTATGCTGTACATATCAGCAGACTACCAAACTGAAGCCAAAATAACATAGTTTTAAATGCCCAACTGAAGCCAATATAAAGTAGTTTTAATAGGGCCTTGTATGGGATCCAATCTTGATATTCATGATAAATGTCTATCCTACATTTGTTTGAAAACATAGAAGAAGAAAACAAATATTTTCTCGTCCTTTTACATTCATCAATCTATCTTTTATATACAAGATAGGAACTTTATATAGGAAAGTAGACTAATTAGGATCCCTACAATTAGGAAACGATATAGGAAAGTAGACCTACAATTAGGACCCTATATAGAAAAATAGACTAATTAGAATCCCTATAATTAGGCTCTACATTATTTCCTAATTATGTGCTATTTACATCCTATAACAGTTTCATTTCCTGCTCTTAAAACTTCTTGCATGATAAACTAACTAACTTGAATTCATATCTATGAGCCCTGAGGCTTGATGGCTTAAATGCTTGGGATTACTATTTTTAGTCTGCTTGAACTTGGGGTATGTACATCTTGATAGCTTAAACTTTCAGAATTGGGACCTCTTATCAACTAAGATGGTATTGAAACCAAGCTGTTTGAAATTTCATTTACTAGAAATTATCAATAGCTTGACAATAAGTTTTAAAGTAGTATCCACCCTCCCCTTGATTGTGAGAATTTTCATTTCAATTGTTCTCTGGTGGATTTATAGGTTCAGAATGTTTTGTAGGGGTTCCTTTTGTAATATTCTGTTTATCTTTTTTGGATAGAATGATTATGTCCAATCAGATCAGCAAGCTTTCTATTATATAGAGAAGGCAGTTGAAAAGGTATGTTTCTTTTTTTGCATAGAATGATTGTTTATAATGTTTCTATAATGGGTTTCGAGACCTTACTTGAGCCAGCTGCATTCTAGTTGCATCCCGGTGCTCTTTACCTTCTTGGTGCTGTATACTTGACGGGGGATTGTGTGAGGAAAGATGTCGCCTCAGCTTTGTGGTGTTTCCATAGGTCATCGGAGAAGGTAATAAATAGAGCTCTTTATACTGACTAAATTGTATCCTTCAACTGTCTCTCTCTCGCACTCTCTACCTATCTATTCTTTCCAGGGAGAGGGGGATGTGATGGGTGCATTTGTCTTTCTAAACTTGATTGACATTCCACATATTTTTAAGTCAACTGGTAGACTTTTGCTAATGTAAGTTAAACTGTTGGCAGTGGGCTTTTTGTGGTATACCGGTAAGTAGTTATCAAGATACATGAGATAAATTTGACAATCAGGTTCTGTCCCGGAAAAAAAAATCAGGTTGCCCCATCTGCCATCTAATGCGTCTGGAAATACAAACTCCGTAATTTGAGGGCCTTGTGCATAGGGTTGAGCTCCATATTTGCAACTGCAAGACTTGTGAATGCAGGGTACCTGTAATGTTGTAATGAAAAAAATGGTTTCTTTCATTGCTGATAATGAAATTGGGAAGGCATATAAGTTCTGGCTTGCTCTAGAATATTATTAGTTAAACTCCGGGTGACCTTTCTCTACTGCTATTATTCTATGCAGGGACATGTTGGTGCTGCTATAGCATATGGATCTCTCCTCCTTAGAGGTGAGCTGTTTCAGTTACTTTTCTTTTCCTTCATTTCCTCCTGTTCATTGAAATTCATGAGGGATGACTCAGTTTTTTTTAAGTAATGTCTTTGTTTTCCTTTTCGTGTACATTCAATGATTAACATTCGCGATGTTTTGATGAAGGGCATTTAGTTAAAATTGAGCTTTAACTAACTCTTATTGATATCATGGTGCACAAGTTGCCATCATTACAGTTGATAAAGATTACTTCTTGCAACTCCTTAGGTTCTATGAGCTTTGTCTAGGCTTTTGATTTTGATTTTGGATTTCCTCTTGGTCCAGGTGCTCAGGTTCCAGAACGTCTAACAAAATTCAGTTTGAAGAATGGTTCGTCTGCGAAAAAAATGAACAGCGCTGAAAATACCGAGATGAATCCTGTAGAGAGAGCAAAGGTACAGTTCCAGATTGCAGCAAAAGGCAGGGATCTGATCTTGGATTAAAGTGGCTGCAAAGACTTGAAGAGGAAGAGAATCGTCTACTTGCGGAGGAGAGTCATTCTAAGGAACCATCCTCCCAAAACTAAATTGGTATACATCTAATTACAGGATGTGTTCCTGGATCAAAATGGTTGCAAAAAAGCTATAGGAGGAAGAGAAGCGTCAACTCACTGAAAAATGATCTCCCGAAGCCAAAATGGTGCGACTCTATATAGTATGTTAGCTCCACCATGCTTCATGCCAGAGCTTATGCACCTACTAATGAAAGCCAGTGTCGTCATATGATAATTGAACAGGCAAGAACTACTTTAGACAAACTTTTGTTTCTCCTGAACAGGTTTAGGATACTGTGAAATAGCAAGGACCATGTCGCTAACAATGCAAGTTTACATTTCTGTGGAGTAAACGGATGATGCTTTTCGTGGAGGCAAAACATGTTATGTGTAGCTTCTTGCTAAATAATATTAGTTGAAAACCATTGAATATGAATGCTGGAATGGTTAAACTATGTTGGGTGGCTTATACTGTTATTGTTTCAGTATTGGTTAAAAATTTCGGGAGAAAATTGAAGAAAAAAAAAATTATGGATGAGGGTAAAAAGATATGACCTTAACTTAGGGCCTGTGCCATATTATATTTTAGTGTAAATTACATTTTAACTTATAATTTTCAAAATGGTACAAATGGGTCCTTGAAGTAAAAAAAGTTCTTCGATCATCTGGACCTTAAGACTTTCGTAATTTCTCAATGTTTTTAACAAATAAATTTAATAATAATAATTTAGTACGTTCATTTTCAAAATTTATTTTCTCAATGAGTTACAATTCATTTTTTACTTCAAAATTACCCTTTAACTAGATAAAATATTGGCTCTCTTTAATAATTGACAGCCATGTATTTTAGCACATTCATCATTAATTTAGTTCGGGTTGTGTTTAATTAATTAATAGGTAATACCTTATCATTGAAAAATCAATCTCCATGTAGCAATTGAAGCTTGAATGTTTACAAAAATATGACGTTTAAAATTAAATAAACAAAATCCCGAGAAATAGCAATGGGATATTCTATTATTTTCAAAACCATTTTCAAAATTCGGTATCTGCATACTAGGACTGCATTTTTGAGGGATCACAATAACGCAGATGACAGTCTGATCCGATTTATAAGAGATAAGCCAAGACACAAACGGTACTCTTTACTAGCATTATATTAGTACAAATCCCAGTTTCGGAGATCTTAAAACAAACACAACAACGCAGTTACAAATGCTAAGATATTAGGTGTCATAAGATTTACAGATAATCATACCAGGGATTGCATTTTGCCGATCCCTTTACACTGAGAGTGTGAAGTGATACACTTTCGGCTTCTGTGAAGTGCAGTTTTGATTCAAGACAGTTTGACATTTGCAGCACGGATCCTCTCTCTTCACGAGCAATTTGTTTCGTAACTCGCAAGTCCCAGCAACTCCGGACCTTCCAGTCGAGGATTGTTCTCAAAGCTGCAAGAAGATTTAGGATTGCTTAGTTTCCCATAGGGAAACTACAAAAAAAATTATACATGCTTTTCCACTTGTTCACATATATATTATATGCGAGGCTCAAATGCTTGAACACACTTATTCACACAAATATTACAAGTATGGGGTTCTGTTAGATGGGACACATTTAGGTCACAGCCTTCCATCTTATGACTGATACATGCCCGTACAAATCTAGGCGCATAAAATTTGACAGTAGCATTAGCCTTCTACTAAATCAAACTCTTGAAATTTTTGGGGTGGTGGGGGGCGCTAAGCAGGAAACAATTGAAAATGGAAGTCAATATTCAGTACACACATCATGCATCATGAAGTGAAGGAAACCAGGAGGGGGAGAATGAGGGGAGAATTTACATCTCAGATAAGGGCAACCATGGACAAATAAGAAATCAAGACAGTGGATAAAAGTAAGAGAACCTACTTGTTCAAAGGAATGTGTTCAAAAGGTCCACTGGTAGGAATTGTTCCACATAAATCATTGCTTGAGACATCCCTGGAGATACAGGAAAGATGATGAACTGCTTTAAGCTTCTAACCATTTAACCTAACTGTGAAAGCAAATAAATGAAGAATATGCATGAAATAATTTCTGGAATAATCTAGAAACTAGTCAGCACTTATCTAGAAGATATATTTTATAGGATGGATTTCGTTAAAGATGAGGAGGCCACAAAGCTGTGTCACCTCTGTTTTGATTATGTTCCACTACAGTGAGGCCTTTAAAATTCATCTTTTTTTGCTCTGTGCTGGTCAAAACATGTGCCTTAGGTTTCCCCCCCTATAAGTTGACAGTGAATCATGGACAGTCCTGATACTGATTTCTTTTGAGGATTTTTAGAAAGAGTTGAATATGGCAATTTTATTTTCAGAAAACAGGTGTGATTGCACGAAGAACATTTTTCCTCGAGGGAAGAAATTTTAGTACAGAGTGCTTTCAAGGTTATTTCCATAGCTGATGATCAGAGCATATCATTTTTTCATACTAAGAAATCTTTCTTTTATCCAAAAAATAAAAAAGGAGGGAAGTCCTTACACAACTTTGAGGCTTGAAACATTGGCGAGATCCCTGGGGATAGGTCCAGTTAATCGGTTATCATTAAGTCGTCTGCCAGACAAAAAACACAATAAGAGAAATGAGGGAGAATTTATCTTGCAATTCCCACATGAAAAGAGCAAGCATATATGTCGGAACGGAACCTATACATATATGCATAAAGAGAGAGGAAGAGAGGGATAGAGATAATATTTTTCAAGACAAACAGATTTGGAAAGCAAATGTACAAAACTAAAACTTTCAAACCAGAAGGGACAGAGAAACGGAAAATCAGTCAAGCATTTAATCATACATAATAGTAGAGCTTCTTGTACTCACAGAAAGACAAGGGACTTCAAATTCCCCAGTGAAGGAGGAATGGTCCCTGAAATGTTGTTGTTGTACAAGTCCAAGCTAACGAGGCTCTTCAAGTTACCTAGCTCACTGGGAATAATTCCTTGAATGTTGTTTTTATAAAGCTCCCTACACCAGGATAGATGAGAGAGGTCTCAAGTAAGTAAGTGAAACCCAAAAATTAAATACAAGTGAGACTTCATCACTGAAATAATACCCACATATGGACACAGCAATGGCCAATAATTCAAAATTAAAGACAAACCAGAATTAGAAACTGTTCCAATAACTTGGAATACTATCATTGAGAAGATAAGGCAGGAAAACATACAGATATTGCAAATGCTCTAGTCTTCCAAGTTCAGGTACTAGATGTCCAGATAGATTTGAGTTCCCCAAGTCCCTGTAGCAGCATGAGATATGAGAGAGAAAAATTACACTAATTCTAAGGACATATTGAAGAATTAAAAATCACGAGGAAAAAAGACAATATAGTTGATGCTAATTAAGGCCCAAACATACAGATTCTATGTAGTGGAAAACCATTTCCCAAAAGATACTGAAAAGCTAGAATAGAATATGTCAAAGGCTGTAAATGAAAAATACATAGCATACTAATCAGAGTTTGATATATGACAACATATGACAGGATAGAATAATGTGTTTTTCCAAAACAATATGACATTATATAGGCACCACGATCATTTTTAATGTAACTGTAACCATTAAAAGATAGTTGCTGTTTTTTTCACCTAAGTACTGAAGTGTTAAATGTTTCCTGCTTTTTTATAAAGGAAACCATCAATAGGTCAATTGATGTTATTGCCATACTAAAACAATAGAAAAGGACAAGAAAACTGATCGACTAAGAAATAAAAAATATCATAAGGTAAAATTAATAGAGTCTAACATGACAAGATCGAGACATAACAAAATGCAGCATAGAAGCCAGCAAACAAAACAATTATATTTTATTTTTTATCATTATAGCAACTAGTCACTGAAGCATAAATGAAATTCACAGTCAATCTTCAAAGGCCTCACCGAAGGCATCTTGTCTAAATACTATGCAAACATACTAAGATCAAATTCTCACAGGGCAAAGAATGGAAACCATGGAGAAACAACTCAAAAAGTCGAAGCAAGGTTCAAACCCAGAGGACAAGGAAATCTTACAGGCTCTAAACAAATATAATTCATCAAGAGGTGTGAAATACATGGGAATCTAGGCTCTAGACACCATCTAGGGAAAAAAACCTATCAGGTCCAGTATCCATAAAGTTTAATTTTAGACCACATAAATATATAACTCAAAATTCGATAGAATCTAAACACGAGAAACCATTAGGTATGCCAGGAACGTACTCCTCCCTCTCACAAAAACATGGATCCCGCCATGAAAATAATTCATGGGTCTCACTCTATGTGAGAGAAAGGAGTATAACTCCATACCTACTGAATAATTACTTTGTGATGATGATGATAATACCATGAACACAAACTCACACGGCAGCACCCTATAAAACAAAACACTTTTAACAATTTCAACGCTACTAAAGATTTTGCACAAATTTTATGAGACTATGAACTAAGCCTGCTCTCGACAATTTTGATCCAATTTTAATTTCAAAAACAACCCCGCAAAAATTGAAGCAGGGAATTAGAGTTTCAAGCAGAAAAGGCTAAAAAAATACAAAAATTAAAAAGCAGAACACAAATTCAAAAAAAAAAGGATCTTCCAAGTTCCAAATGAATAAAAAAACACATAAACAAATAATTTATAAAGAGAGAGGAAGAAGAAATAATTACACGCGAGTGACGCGATTATCCTGGTTGCAAGTGATGTGAAACCAGGTGCAAGGGTTCACAAGAGTCGGATCCCAGCTCTGGAGCACGTTATCCGGATCCGATAAGCTCTTTCTCAGCGTAAACAAAGCATCGCCTTCTGAGTTAGCATTCACTACAGTCAAAATTACAGTCACCGCGACAGTTAGACTAGTCCATACCCATGCCTGTGTAGCCATGGTAGTGAACGATTGCTGATGTCAGCTCCTCCGCTAGTTCTCGGAGAGAAAGAGAAGTGTCAAGTTCTAGGGTTTGGTTTGTGTTTTAAGGAGAGCAAGCGTAGTTTAGAGAGAGAGAGAGAGAGAGTCAACGAGAGAGAGGATGTGGATTTGAGGAAGGGGAGGGGAAGGGAGGATCGGCTTTGGGAATAACAGAGTAAAACATGGGGCATCTGCCTCTTACTTTACTTCAATCAAAAATCATCTAAACATCTAAATAAATATATATTATTTTATTACAACTTCTCTTGAGATTCGAAATGGATATTGAAAAAAGGAATTAATTCAATAAGATTTAATTAAATTTTTAATAATATAATTAATTCAACTAAACTCGATTGAAATTGAGCTATGCCGATATTAATTATTAATTTAAAAAACTAAAATAATACGAATTTAATAAAAACAAATAACACAGTAACTTAAAAAAAACTCGAGTTAATTCTTGAATTGTATCCTATAACTATGATTTTTTATTTAGTTTAGTTTATATTAAAAAAATGTTTTCTGATGCTAATTACAGTTAAACTTGTATAGTTAATGTTTTTTGGACCATAAAAATTCATTAATTAATAAACATATTACTTAAACTGTAAATTTACACTCATACCAGACTTTATTATGTATATCAGGGTTTTCACTTGAGGAGGTGTGTTAGAGAATAATATAAATCATATTCTGGGACCTCACTTAACAATTTAAATTTTTAGATGAGATGATTCCTTAACCGTATATATGAAAATCACAAAGAATAGACACTTGAAAAATAATAATTTTATACTTTCTCATCTAAAAAGCATATAATTATTTTCTACCTTTACGGGTTCACATCTTTTATGGAGGAGAAGGTTCCTGGAGAGATTTTGTCGACAGAAGAGGAATCTGACCAGCTCCACTATGAGTTTGGGTGGACTTTGCTTTCGAATATGTTCCACTTTGTAGTTTGTACACCACCTCTTCTCCCCTGGGTGGTGATGGGAGTGGGGATTTACCTAATCGAGTGGACACAACTTTCCCCACTCCAAAATCTAAGATAAGTTATAATATGTTTTTTTTTAATGTTAATATTCAGTCGATTTACATGTATTTCAATTAAATTATATGAGTCTTGAATTTTTAGTAACTATCATATTAGCAACCATATGATTTAAATTTGATATTATAGAAAAAGCAAACTTTTTTTAGTTTCGAAGCTTTTTACCATTGGACCAAATGATTAAATATAATATGTTTTTTAATCAGAGCAGTTAGAGGAATTCAAAAGGAAAAGGATATGAATTTTATAACTAGGTATGATTCAAGATTTGTTTTCAATCATGTTTTTATTTTGACTTTTTATATTCAAGATTTAGATTATTATTCAAGGTGCTTGATTGTTGCTATGAGACAAAACATAAAAACATGTCTAGTTAAGAGGTCAATCTGACCAAGAAGAATTGTTTTTTTTTATAAATAAAATCTTTATTATATTCATAGTTTATGTTTGATATTCAAAAATAATTGTATTGGGTTGGGTTTGGTTAGCGGGAAAAAAAAGGTAGAAACATATTTAATTGAAAAAATAAAAATAGAATCATTTGAATAAATTTATCTCTAAGATATTTTTATTGTCTGTTTGGGAGTGTGGTTAAAATTATTTTTGAAAGTATTTTTTATTTATAGATGTACTAAAATGATATATTTTTTTATTGTTTTTTAAATTATTTTTAACATCATTACATCAAAATTATCTAAAAACACTAAAAAAATAATTTAAAATAAAAATAAAAATTGAAACTTAATGCCAAACACGTCTTTGAAATAAATTTATGTCAATTCAAAACATGAAGACGAGAAATTTATCTCATTTTCTTCGTCTCTTTTGTTTTCACACGGTAATTAAACACTATCTTGTTTTATATACTAACAAAAGCTAATGGAGTTGGAAAAACAATGTTCATGCGTATTCATAGAAATTGTTCTTAAAAGTATAAAAGCAACTCTAATGTAAGAAGTTATTTAGAAAAGCTATTTTTTATATATTATTTTAAATATAATGTAATTATTTGTATATAATATAATTATGTAATTAATTATATAATTAATATGAGTAATTTATATAATTAAATAATTGCTTTTAAAACCCTCCAACATTTTAATTTTAATTTTTTTTTAATTTTATTTAAATAAAAAATCAAATTTGAAATAAAAAAACTCGTCAACATTTTAAATTTTAAAATATTGAAAAAATCCGATAAAATATTAGAAGAACTTAAAAAAAAAACTGAATTGATATCAATATTATAACATGATAAAATATTATTAATTAATAAAATTAACACACCAAACAATATATTTAAAATAACCAATAAGTTTAAACATAATAAAGTAATAATACATTCTCTTACAAATAATTCAATCAAGTTATTTACAAATTAAAACCCTTATTTTTCATAATTTCCAACTTTCTATTTTGAAAATACACAGCAGAAATTGAATCCAAAATAGAAGTATCCATTTTCATAATTTGTTCTTCTTTTTTAATCCTATCCAATTTTTGTTTCTCTTGAATTTGTTTAATCATTATAGTTTGTTTCTCTAACATAATTTTGATGTCTTGTTTTTTTTATCCTCAATTTCAACTAAAATATCCTTGAATTATTGTACGAGATTTGTTACAATTATCCTCACAACTTTCTCTTTTCCTTGTTTACATTTAAGTCTTTCATTTACAGCTTTCTGACCAATTAATCTATTTTGATAAATAAATGTTTCACTATCTTCTCCTCAACTAACAGAATCAGGGGTTGATGGAGTTGAAAAGGTTGGACTTGCATTTCAATGATTTTTTTTGTTTCTTATTTGACCTGTTTGACCTTTGATGTTGACTTGCACACTCAAATTGTCATTTGAGTTCTTTTTTTAATATAACCTAGTTGAAATCGTTTGCCAACACATGAAGCATTTGACGAACATTATTAATCTGGTAAAACAAAGTCAATAAATTAAACTATGTTAAGAAAAATATGTGAAACAAACAATTTAATATGGAAATAAAATAAAATTTACCTTTGATTCAGTCATTCCACTTTGTTGACGGGTTTCAATTTGGATAACAAATTCAACAAATTCACCAACTTCTCTATTTATTTCTTATCATCTACTTGAGATGCTTATTTGAGAATGATTATTCAAGTTCCCTCCATTCTCGGCAAATTAAGCGTGCACTCGAGCCCAAAATTGTCTTGTTTGTTGTTCAACTCCTGTAATTGAATCTTTGCTTGTATTTAACCATGTAGACACAAGTAAACAATTTTCCTCCGGTGAGAGGTTTTTACTTCTTTGTGATTTTTTATTTATATTAACAATTAAATTAAAGTCTATAGAGTCATAAGAAAGTTGATTAGGATCATTTGGTTGAGAAACAATCTCTTCAAACTCACTTATAATAAGAAAGTTGATAAATGAGTTTGGCAAATTTGAGTCTATTTGCATAAAAAAAACAAATCGTGTTATTGCTCCATGTTACATTTATCTAACTCAAATTCTATCAAACTCGTGTTATTAATTAACTTATAAAAACATCTATTTAATACAAGAAATATAGCATCATTACCAACATATAAATTAAGACTAAATGCAAGTAGCTCCAAACATATAATTTAAACAATTTATAAATCTAAAAATAAATTCAATGAATGTAATGAAGCTAAGTGACAAAAGAATCCCGATTAAGCACAACAAATTATTTTTTTAAGCTAACCGGCGCTAGATTTAATATTGTAGACTTCTTTTGTTTTGACAGTCAACCCTAAGGCTTTGGGCCAAAGCCAATCCTTTTTCAGCACCAAAACCAGCCCCTTTTTAGCCTTGAATCACAATTTTTTTCCTCTAAATAATCGCATGCAAATCATACCCTAAATCAACTCAAATCCCAACCCTAGATCAACTTGAAATTCTAACTCCTTTTCAACACCAAAATCAGCCCCTTAACAACCTTGAATCACAATGTTTTTCCTCTAAAAATCGACCTAGATCGTGCCCTAAATCAACTCAAATCCCAGCCCTAGATCAACCTAAAATTTCAGCCCTTTCAGCACCAAAACCAGCCCCTTTACAATCTTGAATCATATTGTTTTTCCTCTAAAAATCAACCTAGATCTTGTCCTAAATCAACTCAAACCCCAAGCCTAGGTCAACCTGAAATTTCAACCCTTTCAGCACCAAAATCAGCCTTTTTACAACAACTTTCAACCAAACTCAAGTGTTTTCTAAGGTCATTTTCTACCCCCCCAACTCATTGAGTTGTCTCAGAATTGTGGTGATTGTTTTAATTTGATTGAGATGTGAATTTATTCTTGTGTTTTTCAATTTGATATGTCAATCTAATTTTCTTTAACTCAAAATTAGCCTGGTAATTATAAATTTTATGTAGGTTTCTTCTTAATATCCACAGGGAGTCACAAATCCCCCTGTCCATTTGGGTTTTTTTCAACAACCACGTTATCAACAAATCTGTAGTATTGTTTGCAAAGAGAAAATAAAAAACTAGAAACAAACCTTAAAGTAATTAACAGAAGTGGTGGGTAGAAGTTTTGTAGTTGACAGGAGCTTCTGATCACCGAAGTTGTTCTTCAACTAGGCACACAATTTTGATAATTCTATTTGAGGCTTTTTTTTCTTATTATGATTGGTTTCTAAGAGAAGAAACAATTATGCAAAAATGTTCTTATTTGTGTTTGTTATCTGCTTCTAATGGTCATCGCTTGTTCATTGTTGTTGTGTTTTAATTCACATAACTCAACAGTATAATTCCAACGAATATATGTATGTTTACAACTATTTGTACATTTTGTCTTTGCTTTGAAAATGTGTAGGAATAGTTGTTCAGTAAAAAAAATCATTTTAACTATCAATATAGTTACTCCGTAGAGACATGAAAAGGAAAGATAATAGTTGAAAGAACAAATATTTAGCTTTGGCAACGCAGATGGCATGTGCGTTGGAGTTGCTCTAATGGTGATGGATTTGCCTCGCCTAAAGAAAATCCCTCAATTGGTTGTCAAGGGCATGGTGGTCATTTGCACAAGGCTAGTTTGATCATTATCATATTATTTGAGTGTGATTTAGTTTTTTCCCATCCTATAAGCACATTTGAAGGGCTAAAATATCACTTGATGCAAAAAATTGAATTCTAAGATAAAGAGAGTGTTTTGACACTGTGCTTCAAAAGCTTTTTTGAAAAAAAAATATTTTTTATTTTTATTTTAGATTAGTTTTTTGGTATTTTTATATCATTTTCATGTGCTGATGTCAAAAATGATTAAAAAAAAACTCATTTTGATGCATTTATGAATGAAAAATACTCTTAAAAGCAACCGCAAACACAATCTCAAACAGACACAAAGTATGTTGTCTTTTGATAAGTGATCCATATTGTTCTTCAAAGTCTTGCATTGCCTGACCCTTGGCTTAGCTCCATCATCAACAAGTTCCAAGGCAAATAGGCATTTACCGGAACGCTGCCGAGGAGGGAAGAGGTAGCAAGGGGAATCCTCGGCAAGGTTTGCTACTCCAGAAGCTGGCCACGACGTCCCTGTCACTCATGGAGAGGCTGGGTGATATTAGCTAATTCTCTAATTAATTTAATCTCTCCTTTTGTTCTTGAGTTGCCAGATAGCCAAACAGATAAAGACTAACTACTGGTGTGCTGATACTCGTTGTCATAGTCACATTCTTACCTGGTGGTTGTTTGCTGTTTGAAAATGATTGTTATTTTTCAAATATTTATATTAAAATAATATTTTATTTTTATTTTTTAAAAAATATTTTTTATATTATCACATCATATCAAATAATCTAAAAATATTAAAAAAACAATTTAAAATAAAAATAAAATAAAATGCAATACCGAAACTCTCTAGTTGAGTTGAAAATAGGAAAGGTTACTCTTATTTTTAGGCAATTAACATATTAATAATACATTAATATTATTATTCAAATATATTTATTAAAAAACACCAAAATAATATTTTTACACTTAAAAAAATCAATCACCATTTGAAACACGAAGTCAAAGATACGGTTCGTTTGAACAACAAAGCACAAGAATAATATTATATTTTTGCAAGGGTTGCGAAAATGATGCACCACGTTGCTAGAGAGTGTCTTTATCTCAATCTCGCAGTATATGGTTGACCTATCGAGCCTTTTTTTCTTCCCTTTAGGGTGTGTTTGGCATTGATGTTGCTTTTGTGGTTAAAGTTTTAAAAAAAACAATTTGATGAAAAACACTTTTAATTGCGGTTCATAACTGAAATTGAAGTGTTTGGTTAAAACTATGATTGAGTTTGAGGTTGATAAAAAGCAGTTCGTGTGTTTGGTTACCATGTTTTTCATATTGTTGTCAACTTGTAAAAATTACTTTAAAGGGCATAAATATTTTTTTGTCAATTATTCAATATCTCAATTTTTATTTTTTTATTTTATCATTTATTCTTGATCCAACTTTTTTTAAAATATCAATTAATCAAATACATTTTATTTTTTTATTATTATGTCAAATCTCAATTTTTAATTGATCTCTTAAAAGTCAAAATTGAATTTTTCCCTTCAAAGCAAAACCAGTCAAAATTTAATTTTTCCCTTCAAAGCAAAACCATTCAATATATTTTATTTTATTCATTGGCCATAACAAAAACCCTAAACATGTTTTTAAGTTTATAGCTCCCCTATTCAAAATACATGTTTCTAAATTTATAGTCGTCGCCTCCCTCCCAAAAGTTGTGCAAGTTGCAAGTTGCCTCCCAACACAAGCCCCCTAACTCGCCCACTCACACTAGAGTATTAAAAATCCCCTACCGCAATTTATATTTGATCCTATTACAATTCTAATAACACCTTTTTCTTTTTTTTTTCTTTTTCTTGGAGCAGCAGATGAAAACATTCTCAGATGAAGAAGCATGTATTTATGAGTTTCTCAATAAACCAAAGATTTGTGAGTCATGTATAATTGAGAGGTGACCTAGTTCCCGGTCTCTCAAGGTTTATGAGTTGTGTGCCCCGGTTCGATACTTTCATGGATCCTCTATGATCTCTAATTTGTTTTGTTTTTTTGTGAAGGAGATATGATGCAAAGATAACGAGTACGAGCGAAGTGATGGGATGAGAGAGTGCATGAGAAATGGAGTTTGTGTAATTTGCAGAGGATGAGAGTGAGGGACGGGGAGACGCAAATGTGAAGAGAAAAGGAGAATATGATGGTGTGAAAAGAAGGGGAGAACAAGATGGTGAGGGTTTAATTTGGAATTAATTTCCAATGATTTTTTTCCTGTTGGGAATGCTTTCATCTGTGGACGAGACGCATTAAAAAGCAGTTATTTACTGCTTATTGTAAAACGGTGTTTTGATAGTTTTTTCATGTGGGACCTATACAATTTTTTTCAGTTTTTTTAACTTAACCACACCAAAACACCCACTTTTTTGCAAACTCAGTTTGCACCACACTATCAAACACCCACTTAGTTGCATTAATTACTGTTTAGAAATGTGTTTTAATGTTTTTTTGTTTAGATTTGTATTAAAATAATTTTTTATTTTATTTTTTTAAAAAAATTATTTTTGACATCAGCAAATAAAAATAATCTAAAAATACTAAAAAAACTAATATAAAATAAATTTTTTTTATAAATTACTTTTGAAATGCTAAATGATCTTTAGAAAGGAAATGCAGACACAAAAATATGATGTCAATAGATAGGAAAATTAATTACGATATTAATAAAAAATGGGATCAATAAGTCAAAAATATAGATGATCTTCGTCTAGCTGGAGCTATCGTGGCTTCAGCCTTCAATAAAAAACAGATTATTTTTGGTTTTAAAAAAATATATTATTTTAATATATATATATATATATATATATATATATATATATATATATATATATATATTTAAAAATACCTGATAAGTGATTAAGTGAGGCATGTTAATGGACCATATTTTTAAGAGAGGCATGTCAGCTTGGGCCCTTTTTCTTACCCTTATTGAACCCCTGGTATGGAGGCGCGCTGGGGTTGTTTTATGGACCATGGTGCTAAAAATAAATTTATCATGGGTTTGATTTTTTTATTTTTTAGTGAAAAGTACGAGTCAAATTTTATCAAATTTAACATGAACATATTTTTTTCTCTATTTGAGAGTGCAATTGAGTTTTTTTAAGTATTTTTCATTTAAAAATTCATCAAAATAATATTTTTTATTTTTAAAAAATTATTTTTGACATAAACACATGAAAATGATTTTAAAATATCATTTTTTTATAAAATATAAAAATTTTATTTTTTTTCAAAAATATTTTCGAAATACAATGTTAAACATGTTTTTTTTATATAAATTAATCGGGTTTTTAATCAAATTAAGGTGACGAGAGTATTTATCTTGGTTGTTGGATATGCTTTTGAAATTGTTTTTTAATATTATTTTATTTATCAAATTATTTTTGATATGATTTTTAATTATTTTAATACGATGATACAAAGCAAAAATAATAATTAAAAAAAATACTTTTTAGAAATATTATGCATCAAACCATTCTAAAGTTTATTTTGGTTCGATAGTTATATAAATAAGTCATTGAACTATATTTTCTAAAAAAATATAAATCAGCTTATTTTATGAGAGCATGACTGTCGAGTATATTCTCCATTATTATTTCTAATTCCTCTCCCCTGCATGGAGCTGGCTTCGAGGATGCTCCCTCTTCTCGAAATTCAAATTTAATTTGTAAATAAAAACCCCACTCAAAAAAATATATGATTCTACCCCTTGAAACAGGAAATTGTTGAATTGTTAGACAAATGTATTTTAAGTATTTCATTTTGTATGAACAGTAAAAAAATGAATTTACTCTTACAAAAAAAATTGTCAATCAAGGGTATTTTAGGTGTTTTATTTTTTTTTATGAGTAGTGAAGTAATGAATTTATATATGAATTTTTTTGACCTTTTAGGGATATTTTGGTGTTGTTTTTAAAAAAAAATTATTGACACATATTTTATACACGCCACCGATTTGGGGGCGTCTATGTCATACAAGCGTCGCGTGAGAGATTATACAATGGAGAAATATAGTTATTTGTCATCTCTTTAAATGCACTAACTTGTTCTTTTTTCACATGATGTGGCACATGTGGTGTATAGTAGTTGGATTGTCGCTGATGGTTGATTGTGTTTTTTTTCCTCTCTCCTAACAACTAATACCATACATGTCCTTTTTTTTATGGTTTGTACATTTTAATCATTGATATTTTAATTTCCTTTTTCGTCCTAATTCATTTTATAAAAGTTTTGATTTGTTTTAGTTTCATCCTTCAATTAGAATTTTCCATGTGTTTTATTTTTCATTTCAATTCTTGTTCTTTTATTTTGTTCTATTTCTTTTATAGTTTTAGTCCTTTTAAAGCAATCCATATTTTTTGTTCATATTTATGTATATATCCTCTTAGTTTTGATTTTTGTCATTCTCTTTTTTATTGAAGTTTTATTTATTTTCAATGTAATCCTTCAATTTTAATCTGTGTAGATGATCTTTTTAAGATATGTATTTCTTCTTTTGATTTATTGTTTTTACTTTTTGTTCTTTTGTCAAAGCTTTTATGGCTTTTTTTAATTGCAATGGTTTTTTAATAGTAATAATATTTATATTAATTTTATCCTTTTTATTTTTATTTTTTTCTTACTTTTTTGTCAAAGTTTTTGTGTTTTTAATTTTATCATTCGAAATAATGTTATTATTGTTGTTGTTTCAACAGTAATAATAGTTGATGTGGCTACAATAACAATAACAACAACTTATTACAATGATTATGGTATAAATAATCATGTTAGTGATAGTAATAATAAAAATAATTATGATAATAATATTAAGAATATCAATAATAATAATAATAATAATAATAATGACAATGATGATGATTATGGTTGTGGTAACAATAATAGTAGCGACAGTGACGACAACAACGGTACTAATAGCAATAACAGTAATAATAATTGCGGTTATAACAATAATAATGATGGTGATGATAATAATAATAAAAAATGATAGTAATATTAGTTATAATTATTGTGATAATCATTATGACAGTAATATAAACAATAATAGTTACAATAACAACAACAACAATAATAGTAATGTAACAATTACTAGTTTTTGAAAAAAAATCACTGTATTTAATGGTTTGAAAAGTTTTTATGACTCAATGTTTTTTTTTTATCTTAATTTGTTTTTAATTTTACCCTTTAATATTATTTTTTGAAAACAAATCATGCATGTTATGTTTAAACTTATTAAACAAATAAATTCATATTAAATTAAATTTTATATATTTTATTAAAAACTCGAGCTTGACAAAAATAAATCTTTTTAATCCAGTTCATGGCATTGTAAAAAAATCTTTTTATTTTTAATATATTTCTTAACATTTCTAAAAATATTGCTCTACATGCAGAAAAAATACTAGTATAACCCAACTTCGATACTAAAAACTGTTAAAAAAACAATTGGCATTTAAATAAAAACCAGTGGAGCCAAGTTTATCAATTTATTAAAAAAATGAAATAATTATTTAACCCCGGTAGCCTTTTTGACAGTCTCCAAGGCAGCACGAAATCCATGCTTACTGTCTATATGGCTAAGCAATTGAATCGCGGTTTGATTAAATTTTTGAATTTTTTTTTATCATAAATGAATTTTTTTTGGTGTTTTTAGATTATTTTAATATGCTGATATTAAAAATGATTTTTAAAAAATAAAAAAAATATCATTTTAATGTATTTTTAAACAAAAAATATTTTCAAAAACAACCGTAACCACACTCCTAAACACCCTCTTATAACCCTAACCTAAGTTAGCGAGCCACATCAACATAAATAAAGGATCACACGCTTTTAAACTCTGGATTACACGGCGTCATTTTGAAATAAACCAGTGACAAGACCGTAAAAGTTAAAAAAAAAATGACCGTGAAAAAACGCGCCAAATGAGGACACGAGAAAAACGAGGAGCGTGATATAACGGTGCGGTAAAAGAGAACAGCTTGCCTGCCAGTATAAACGAGTGCATAGTCCTAAGAAAAAAATATAGAGCACCTGCTGGAGGATGTAAGTGCACCGTATACAATCTAATTGGACCCTCCGATAATGGGATAGACGGTGCAGATCTGTTTGTTATGCATGACGTCATGCATTGTTGATCGATTGGGTCCCGTTGGAAAGCATGGATGAAAATTAACGGTTATGATTTTGTTAGAATATGGATGAGATGTTTTGTTTCGGTTAACTGTAGATGATGTCAGTTTACTATGCATGACAGAGAATAAACGGTGGAAGGTACTCCTGGCAGTGGCGGCATGGGAACTGTACATTAATTAATCTCCCCCCGTCACAGTCACTTTTAAATGCATTTTGTTTTATTTAAAAACATAAAATTTAAGCATTTTTTTGATAGTTTATATTATAAATTAAAAAATAACTGAAATATATATATTTTATTATATTTTTAATATAAAAAATAATTTGAAAATCATGTACTGCAATCTCAATTATCTTTGTAAAATTAATCTGGAGTGATTCTATATTAAGCTACATTTTTAGCATTTTTTTCAATTTTACATTTTTTAGTTTTGAAATTTAATAGTGAAGAAAAAATTAATTTTAAAGGATAAACAAATTGACTAAAAATCAGCATAAATAATAATATAGTGATTTATTTTGGTTGCAGAGTTCTCACAATAAAAGAATTTAATGTCTGTTTGGGAAGTTGATTTAATATTGATTTTTAAAATGTTTTTTTTGTTATTAAAATAATATATTTTTTTTATTTTTTAAAATATTAAAATAATTTAAAAAAACGTTAAAAAATTTAATTTAATGTAAAACAGAAACAAAAACAATTTATTTTCAAAACACAATACAATACGAGAATTAAGTTAAATGGGCGGTTGAAGATCGGAGGCGCATCCCCGCAACGCGCGTGGCTTCCTCGAGTAGCTAAACACGAACTTTTGTAATCGAGGTGGAAGTATGGTGACATGTCTCCAGTTCAAGGCGACGCGTGGCACCGAGATCATGATGTGATATTGCTGGAGACCATTTTCTTCTCTTTTCCTTCACCATCTCATCAAAAATCGCGATGGTCTATCCATAATCCAAGCTTGTCCTCTAATTTTATCGTCATTTTCAAATCTGGTCTCATTTGTTTTACTGTTTTTTTGTTTTGGTAGTGATTTTGTTTCTTCAATTTTTTCCACGTTGTTTTACTGTCTTTTTGTAATTGGGATTATTATTGTTTTTAAAAATAATTTTTATTTAAAAATATATTAAAAAAATGTTTTTTTATTTTTTTAGAAGTATTTTTGATATCAATGCATAGAAATAATATAAAAATACTATTTTTTTAAATTTAAAATAAAAAATAAAAATATTTTTTTTAAAATACTTTTAAAACATAATATGAAATTGAACATAGTGCCAAACAGTGGGGGAAAACTTAATTTTTTGTTTGAGGGTTGATTAGCCTGCACAAATTATTTTTGTTTTAATTGAATTTTATAATTTGGGAAATTAGATTTGGTGATTTTCTTTGGTTTTATTTAAAGATAAGTTTTTTCTGTTTTAATTATTATTACGGAGATTTTTGCAATCTAAATTTCAAATTTGGCCAGGAAAGAAAAAAGGCAAGTAAAGTAAAGACTTGGGATTTATCGGAGAAAAAAAAGGGTGGGGCCTTCTTTCTTTATTTTTTTTTATAGGAAGCTGAAGCCACTCAGTTCGGTTGAAAAAAGAGGAAGAGCGTTTTGACACTATCAAATACAGTGGATAGTGGGTGGCAATTCTCTCTGGTTATTAGGGTTCATGCTCTGCTTTTACTCTTCAAATCTTCCAGGTATTTTTCAGAGCAAAACCCATGTTTCTCAGATGCCCGTTATTCTTATTTTTCTTTGTTTCAAGTGGATTCTTTTGGGCTCTCAAAAAAACAAGAGGAGTTATTTTTTTTTGCTGGTGATCTTGTGGTTGACTATGCAATGCCGAACTGCTTCCTTAAATATTCCGGGTTTCTTTTTTGTGGGGGTGGGCGGGTAGCTTGTTTTCGAGCACTTTATTGTTATTATCTTTAAAGCTTAGTTCTTTATTTGTCTAAAAAAACCATTTTCCAGTGTTTGAGTGGATTTTTGTTTTACTTTAGCATATTTTTTCTTTTTTTTTTTGAAGGATTTATCTTATTTTATGTTTCATCCTAAAAGGTTCAATCTTTGCAATGCTGCTCTGTTTCTTCTTTTATTATGTTTTGTTTTTTTGTCACATTTTTTTTTAATCCATACCTGTCCCAGTTTTTTCTTTCATTTTGAGTTTGCTTTCATTTTTCTTTGAAAAAGAAAAACAACAAAAACTTGTGTTTATTTAAATCTATTAAGGGGTTTATTTATTTATTATTTTTATGCTTATCTGTTCTATTTCTCTGTTTGCAGAATTTCATAGATTCGCTGAGTTTCGGTAATTGGAGGTAATATTTTCTCCGAGAATGGACATTTATGAAGTTATGATACATGCATGTAGGTTATCTTGCATTTTTGGGTTTTCTCTAGTCATTTTGATTTACTCTACCAGCTTTGTGTTTCTTTATGAAAATACTCTAATGAATTACTTAACGGTAAAGTTTACTCTTTTTTTTCTTGGTTTAATTTTAAGAAACATTCTTCTTTTATTTTAGTAATTTTAAATAATTAATAAAGGGTTTCAAATCGCCATTTTGACTTTTATACCATCTACTATTTTTTTGTTTATTTTTTTAATAAATATTTTACTGTTTTGATGTCTTTTGGCCTTATATGTGTTTTCTGATATGGTTCTATTGTGTAACTTCAATAATGTTTTAAATTGATTCTTTTCGTTAAATTTTCTTGATATTTTGTAGTATCTGAATATTTCCTAATATGCTAATCCTGTACTTTGGGGTGTTTTCTTTGGTTCTTGAGAATCGAAGGAGTTCTAAATGGATGGCATTTTTCTTTCAATGACTTTGAGGGCTTCTCCCTGATGTTCTGTAGTGCCATAGGTTCCTGTTTTGTTTGTGACTTGTTAATACGTGCTGTGCTTTGTAATTGCTGTTAATTTATTTTTATGGGGTATCGGGTCTATGTATGCTTTTCTGTTCCTTTCACCACAAAATTTTCTTCTTAAAATGTCACTGATAGCTGTCAAGCTGGACGAGCAATTTCTCTGGAATGTGATAAGATTTTGAATGCTCGGATTCTTTTTACACAAGTTTGTTTTGGGAGTCTACAATATTGCCACCTGCATGATTTGATCACAAAATTGTTTCCCTCAGCCTGGATTCCTGCATGCTCACTTAGTGGAGTTTCCATGAAAATGATCATGTTGTCCTAATCTCCAGGTTTATTGGGTAGATGGATTCATTATTCTTGTCATCCAGGTTCTGTTGAGTTTCTAATGAAGCTAGTCATCCAGTCAAACCAAATTTTAAGTTTCCAGTTTCCACCATCCATTTTGCTTTCAGTTGTTATAACCTGCCTTTTCATTAAACTTGTGTCATCTAACTGTTGCATTTCAGCATTTAATGCCTATTAATGCAATGGTCAATGTTGAGTGATGTCTGCTTGAACTTTGTTCCTCAGTTTACTTTGTTCCTCAGTTTACTTTGTTGCTGTGTTCCTACAAATTAAGACATTGTTGATTAGAAATGACTTGTATGCTATGATTCTTGTGCCTGTCTTTTTCTTATATTGTTGCTGTCAGTCTTATTGTTATTAGTGGTGTCATCTTGTTTTCTTTTCAGGATATGGATTCAGCTGATGAACAAAATGGAAATGGGTCACATGAAGCCCTCCCACCTCCCCCTCCTGATGTTCCACCAAATGTTGTTCCAGTTAAAGCTGAACCTGAGCCATTCAAGAAAAAAGCTGTGCGGGTTCCAATAGCCAGGCGTGGCCTTGGATCCAAAGGGCAAAAGATGCCCCTATTGACCAATCACTTTAAAGTCAATGTTACTAATACTGAGGGATACTTCTTTCACTACAGTGTATGGGTCTATATTCCTGTCCTTCAGTTTTTAGATTTCATCTCAATCTTATTCTGCATATATTTCTTCAACTTACCTGGTGTTATACAAACAGGTTTCTCTGACTTATGAAGATGGCCGCCCTGTGGATGGTAAGGGTGTTGGAAGAAAGGTGATTGATAGGGTGCATGAAACTTATGATACTGAGTTTGGAAAGGACTTTGCTTATGATGGTGAAAAGAGCTTGTTCACTGTTGGTGCCCTTCCTCGCAACAAGCTTGAGTTCACGGTCGTGCTTGAGGATGTATTATCTAACAGGTTCATATACATTCTTCTTACTTATCCAGGCTCCTACTGCTGTCTGCTGCTTTGTTTAACCTGGCCTGTTCCCTACATCATTCTTTTCTGTCAATTTAGCTCTACCTCTTAACCAGTGCTTTCTTGTTTTGTTTTCAGAAATAATGGAAATGCAAGCCCTGATGGTCATGGAAGTCCAAATGAGGGCGACCGAAAGAGGTTGCGCCGTCCCTATCACTCCAAAACATTCAAAGTGGAAATCAGTTTTGCTGCAAAAATCCCCATGCAAGCCATTGCAAATGCATTGCGTGGTCAGGAATCAGAGAATTCCCAAGAAGCCTTTAGAGTGCTGGATATTATATTGCGACAGCATGCTGCCAAGCAGTAAGTGAAACACATTATTGCTATTTTTTATTTTTATTTTGGTGTATTTTAACCTTAAAACCTGTTATGGCTGGCCTATGCAGGGGCTGCCTCCTTGTGCGCCAATCCTTCTTCCATAATGATCCAAAAAACTTTGTAGATTTGGGAGGTGGTGTTCTTGGCTGCAGAGGTTTCCACTCAAGTTTTAGAACTTCTCAGGGAGGCTTGTCTCTGAATATTGGTAAAGAACATGCAGCAGTTGCTGTCTGTGTTTCTTGCTAAAATCATCTCTTTTTCTTGTTTTTCCTCACTTGTCATGTTACTCCCTTATCAGACGTGTCGACAACCATGATAATACAACCAGGTCCTGTGGTAGATTTTCTAATTGCCAACCAAAATGTGAGAGATCCATTTTCACTTGACTGGGCGAAGGTAACCCATGTTTCCACATGCTTCTTTCACTGCTTTTCTTTTTTGTACTTCTGAAGGCTTGTTGATTATTTCTGCCAACAGGCTAAACGAACGCTAAAAAATCTGAGGGTTAAGGCAAGTCCTTCCAATCAAGAGTACAAGATAACTGGGTTGAGCGAGAAGACATGTAAAGAACAACTGTATGTTTTTCTGGTGCTGTTATATTATTAAAATTGTTCTTCGATACACCCTGTATAACCTTTATTTCCCCTCTGTTTCTGTAGTTTTCAGTTGAAGCAAAAAAATGGAGGGGATGGTGGGGCCGAGGCTGTTGAAATAACTGTTTATGATTATTTTGTCAATCACCGCAACATCGATTTGCGTTATTCTGGGGATCTGCCATGCATTAATGTTGGGAAGCCAAAGCGCCCTACTTATATTCCTCTTGAGGTGAGTTGATATTATATTGGTCTTGTTTGAATGCACAAAGAACAAATTTTTGTTTATTGTTCATTGATTTTACGTTTCATTTTTCAGCTTTGTTCCCTGGTGTCCCTGCAACGCTATACCAAAGCACTGTCCACCCTTCAAAGGTCTTCACTGGTGGAGAAATCACGGCAGAAGCCACAAGAAAGGATGACTGTTTTATCTAATGTAGGTGTCATCCCTCATCTCATGACTAGCATTTTTAATTTGTCATGTGCGTCTTTAAACCATTCTTCTTGCAGGCTCTGAAGAGTAGCAAGTATGATGCTGAACCTATGTTACGCTCATGTGGCATTTCAATCAGTCCTAGCTTCACCCAAGTGGAAGGCCGTGTTCTGTCTGCTCCAAAGGTGTGTGTGTGTGTATTTATTTTGATATTTCCAATTTGAAAGGGCAATGAATGTCCCTCCCCCACAATAGCTTTTTAAATTGATGTATTCATATTATATAATCATTATGGCCTTTGTTTCTATAATGTGGCGGAGCTCTATTAAAATATCCTTCTAATGTTTACAGCTGAAAGTTGGCAATGGGGAAGATTTCTTCCCAAGAAATGGTCGTTGGAATTTCAATAATAAGGTGATTATTTGCCTTTTTCTCCTATTCATGATTCTAAATTCTCTCACAAGCTTACAAAATTCTTTTGAAGAAACTTGTGGAGCCATCTAGGATTGAGAAGTGGGCTGTTGTGAACTTCTCAGCTCGCTGTGATATACGCAACCTTGTACAAAATCTCACAAAATGTGCAGAGATGAAAGGAATTGTAAGTCTCATGATTTTGTGTTAATTATTATCCGTCATAATGTAGCAATTCATTGGAAATCCTTTCTTTTTCCCCTGGTTATGTAGCCCATAGAAGATCCTTTTGATGTATTTGAGGAGAATCCACAATCAAGACGTTCCCCACCAGTGCTTAGAGTTGAGAAAATGTTTGAGCAAATTCAGTCTAGACTTCCTGGGCAACCAAAGTTCTTACTGTGCTTGCTTCCTGAGAGAAAGAATTCTGATATATATGGTTTGTTATGAGATTAAGTGTTTGATTTGCATTGATGCTCTACTTAGTTCTTCTTGATAAATAGATGTCATTGATTTTCAAGGCCCATGGAAGCGCAAAAATCTTGCTGAATTTGGAATTGTCACTCAGTGCATTGCTCCTCAAAGAGTGAATGACCAATATATTACCAATGTTCTCCTTAAGATCAATGCAAAGGTGAGTTATTGCTTTAATGTGTCTTCTCAAGATTTTGTATGCCCTTGTGTTTCTTCTTGTTTTGAGTCCTTTTGTGTGTTTGTTTAATTTTTAGTGACTATTGAGGTATAACATCTAGTCGGTAATTGGTAATCTGATGGTGCACCATATTTACTTGCTTCCATGCAGCTTGGTGGGTTGAAACTCTATGTTGGCTGTGGAACATTCTCCCTCGTTACCTCTTGTGTCAAATGTTCCTACACTTATCCTTGGGATGGATGTGTCCCATGGCTCGCCCGGGCAGTCTGATGTCCCATCAATTGCTGCGGTACTGCCTTTTGACTTTTATTGATTTCCTGCAGCGGACGGCTATCATTTTTGTTCACCATTGTAATTCTGTAAATTAAATGTATGCTATTAAATAAATTTCTTCCACAATTTCATTTCATCCTTTTCCCCTGATATGGGTTATCCTCTGTTGGAATCCATAGGTAGTCAGCTCCAGGCAGTGGCCATTGATTTCTCGCTATCGAGCATGTGTGCGAACACAATCCCCAAAGCTTGAGATGATTGATTCATTATTTAAAGCGAGTGTCCGAGACTGAAGATGAAGGAATAATTAGGTGGGCTTTGCTATTTTGAAGCTGTTTGATTGAACTATATTATTTCAATGAGGGCAGAGATTATTTTTGGTGGTTTAACCACCTCGATAGCCTGTTGGAAGTATAAAGATTGAACAATTCTCTACTGTCATTCACGTGAAATTAAAAAGGTTGAGTAATATCTGTATTTCCTTTCCATTACAGGGAGCTTCTATTAGACTTTTATGTTACTTCAGGAAAAAGGAAACCTGATCAGATCATCATATTTAGGTATACCTTATGCCACTTTTCTAAACTTGGCAGTATTGAAGCGGATTCAATGTGTTGTCTTTTCCTTTCTTTGGTAAAACTGGTACTATTTTATTAGTTTAAAGATGAAATTCTGAGAGGAAAATATTGTTGGAGACTGGTTTGGCTCTGTTTGGTAGCTATATGTCTTTTTAAGGACTTGTGCATATGTTTTCTCAATATGTTCTATGTCTGACTTCTATTTTTATTTGCAGCTGCATATGTTGTACTTTTGATTGAACCAGTCATAGTTGACACTCATCCCTATACTCGTATCAGCATAAGTTAATCTTCATTTGGGTACTATAGTTCAACAATTTGACATGTATTTGGTTGTTTTAGTGGAGATGAAGATGTGAAATTGAGGTTGTTTATATGTCCGATGCTTTTATTGGAAACACCATTTGCGAAATAATGTTTTGTACACATCGTCTCATTTGTTGTGTATTTCTTGGTTTTCTTTTGCATGATATGTTGCCTTGTGAACTTTACAAGATTTACAGAAGTGTCATTCGATATAATTGTAGCTGTACTCTCCTGCAATGTTTGACTGAATCTTGGATGTGGATTTATTTTTTCCATACATGTGAATAGGTCTCATGAAGATGTTTCATGTGGCTGTGTTTAAAGCAGATGTTAGGTAGTTTTTTACATGCTTGCACTCTCCTAACCAATGTGATTTTTTGTTTAGGGATGGGGTCAGTGAATCACAATTCAATCAGGTCTTGAATATCGAATTGGATCAGATAAATGAGGTATAATCCATTGCTCTTCCATTTAATTCTATTCTTGACAACCTATATCCTCTGTGGATTGCAATCTCTTTTTGTGTATCAAAAATCTTGTCATGTTTCTCTTCAGGCATGCAAGTTTCTTGATGAGAAGTGGTCCCCAAAGTTTGTGGTAATTGTAGCTCAGAAAAATCACCACACTAAATTTTTCCAGCCTGGATCTCCTGATAACGTCCCACCTGGTAAACCATGAAAATAATTCCATACTGGCTTTGATTTAGGCACAGGACTAGATATTGACATAACCATGTATTTTATTTTCCAGGAACGGTCATTGACAACAAAGTCTGCCATCCAAGAAACAATGACTTCTATCTCTGTGCTCATGCAGGAATGATTGTGAGTGTCAACATAAACTGATGGAAATTCTGTTTGAAAAATTGATACTAGAAAATTTTAGCTGTGCTTTCCTTTGATTTTGAGAGCGAGATGTTGTTAGTTTCTCCTTGTGCAGCGTGACATGCTTCACATATTCTTTCTATATTTATTTCTGTTTCCTAAAATCATTGCTTTATGTCTATTTGAGATGACTTGAAATTGTAGCCGTGAAATGCCAAGCATGGGGGAATTTTTCTTACAGTGCAGTGGCTATAAAAGTAGGAGAGATTCCAATAACTCTTGATCATCGTGTGATGTCCTAGAATAGAAATGGTAATATTAGTTTCATGGGCTTGTTTCTGAGGAGGGGGTCTTTGAAGAGAATTCAAATTCAGGGATTCCTTGCCTCTCTCTCAATGGGGTCATGTATAGGGAGTAGTAGTAAAACTTCCTATTCATTTATTTGTTTGAAGGGAGTTGTCTTTGCTTGGTTTCTGTCAAGTAATTCAAAGTTGTACTTGTTTATTATGCTCTCCTTTTGTTACTAATTTTTAATTGGAAATTTGGTATGCATACTTCCAAGGCGACCCTTTTGACTACATTGATGCTTTTCTATATTCACCTGTTTTCCACTGTATGCCTGCAGTTTTTATTATCAGTTGTTAATGTGTGCTAAGCCATGCTACTCTGGTCATCTTTTGCTGTTCAGGGGACTACAAGGCCTACTCACTACCATGTTTTGTTAGACGAGGTTGGTTTTTCAGCAGATGATCTGCAGGAACTTGTGCATTCCCTCTCATATGTGTAAGTAGAGCTTTTAAATTCTACTCTAGTTTAATGACATAACTTGACCAATAGCAACTATTACCATACTTATCTTGTTTGTAATTGACACTGCAGGTACCAAAGAAGCACGACTGCCATCTCTGTAGGTAAAACACACATCTATCTCGGTGTAATTTATGGCAGGATCTGATATTAGTTTGAGCAGATGTCCATGTAGAATTATTAGTTTGAACTAAGACAACATTTGGCTTTGTGGTTTGTGTGCTTTTTTTTTAATTGATTTTCAAAGTGCTTTGCATCAAATTGATGCCTTTTAGGTGCTTTTATTCGAGGAAGTCAGCATCATTAGTTACCAAAAAAAGCATCAATTTGATGCTTTTTTGAGATGAAAAGTGTTTTCTGATTGCCGAGTGCTGATTTTATTTTTCTTAAAGGTGTTCATTTAATATGCCACTCCCTTTGGAGGAATAAGTTATTGCATCCAACTTTGTGCTTTTGTTTGATCAGAAAGGGACAATTTTTTAGTTTATCCAAATCCAATTGCTCAACTTTTTTGTTTCTTCTTCTTCCAGTTGCACCAATTTGCTATGCTCACCTGGCAGCTAGTCAAATGGGCCAGTTTATAAAGTTTGAAGATATGTCTGAGACGTCCTCAAGCCATGGTGGGGTGACCTCTGCCGGAGCTGTTCCTGTCCCACAGTTGCCGAAGTTGCAGGAGAAAGTTTGCAATTCCATGTTCTTTTGCTGAGCATGCTGGCCTTTTTACTCTCTGCATATGTAAATATAACTAGATAGACAGCAGGTATTTGGGGTTTCTGAATGTGGTGCAGCGTTTAATTGAACAGCATACTTTTAGGCAAATATGTGGGGCCCTGCACCTAGGCACAGTGATGCCATTTGGCACGTTTTTGGTCTATTTTGGATACTGCCTCTAGGTATGGTCAATTGCTGATGGCTTGTGGCTTTGCGTTTTCTTCAGTTCATGTTTCTGTGCACAACGCCAGCAATCAGATCCCGGGTTAGATGGTATTTTGTAAGTGGATAATGTTCTTTATGCATGCTTGAAATTTGCCATCATTGAGTGCACCAGGGAAAATGGCGTTTTCTCCGGTGATGATTTGTGACTGCTCGGATAGTTTTTCCGTTTGTTTTACTTGGGCTGTTCTGATTTGCAGAAATCAGAATGAAACTGTAGTAGTTTTGTTCTGGTGTCGAATTATGAAAGTTTGTAAAGACGCACCAGGAGTAGTTAACTTGATGTTTCATAGATTTTGGGATACAGTCAGGATTGAAAAAAGAAAAAGGCGGATTGAACATTGCAATTCATCTAATCCCCGACTCGATTAAGATCTTAATTAATCATTTTATGTAATTAATGATGGGTGATATCTAACGAATTTCACGAATAGTTGGCTAGAATTCATAGACACAAACATCACATTTTAACATCTAATGACTCACATGTAGAGGGAGGAGCAAGCCAATCACAGCACAGGAAGCGAACAATGCGAGAAGCATAACGATGATGCCATGGCCAGAACTCTGCGACGGACAACCATTTCTGACAACCAATGGCGCAGGATCAGGTGGAGCATACTGTGCATAAACTGCAACTTTCATCCCATCAAAGCAGTAGCCGAGACCACTAAGAAAGTAATATGGTCTCGCCTCTGTGAGATTGAACACATCTCGGCCACCTCTTGTAATGTTCGTGATGAAGTTCTTGTCATCGCAGTTGTTGTAGTTCATCTTGCTCACCTCCAGAACATTGTAGCGGGTTTTGTCGAATCCGAAGTCTTCAAAAAGCAGAAATCAAAGTAATTATGAAACATTGATGACGTAATAGAAAATTGAAACTCGTAAAAATCACTTACAGAGCCAGTCTCCCACGTAGAATTTCTCATGCATGGCCCATGCAGTGAGGTTCATATTCGGTGCCCAGGTGTATTTTCCTCCTCCAACTCTGTGGAGAACTGGCCCCCCTGCATTCTGCAGTGCTCCACAATATGTTCACCGCAGTAATCAACCACAAAAGCATTTTCATTCTCATGAGTGCTGGAGCTTCGGTGGAAGAGTTAAATAGTACCAGAACATGCAAATTTTGAAGCAAGTGCCAGCTGGCAACAACCCATTTAGCATGAACAGGTTGTGATAGAAGCACCTTCATCACCAATATTTCATGGGCTAAAGTATTTTTCTAGAAACAGCAGTAATAATTGACAGGATTGAACTTCCTTGGCAGTTCATCACAAGTTCTAATGGCTAGCTACACATCAGAAGGAAAAATTAAGCACAGTAGCTTAAGAAAACTGTGACAATGCACTGTTGATTTTGCTTTTTATCATTGGAAAAATTCAAAACAAACACAATCCATAACAATTCCTTTGTGGACAACCTTATACAGCACAGTAAAATGATGTCTATCAACTCCTGGAGAGTTAAAGGGATCGCCCAGGCCAAGAGAACACCAGTAAGAACAGCCACTACAGTAACGACATGGCCACCAAATTTTGATGGAGAACCATTTTTGTTCTGTTTAACACCAGTTAATAGAGACGGGGAAGGGGACGGCTGAAGATTCTCAACACTGATGGCAACTTTCATTCCTCCTAAGCAATAGCCACCACCATTAATGAAGTAATATTTCTTGGCCTCGATCACTTGGAATACATCCCGACCTCCTTTTGTGATATTCTTTATGAAGCCCATATCGTTGCAACCTTCATAGCCTGTCTTGTTCACCTCAAGAACATTA
>CM055441.1:12073290-12153433 GCA_029228465.1 Salix viminalis
ATTAAGGCAAGCCACAAGAGCAACAATATCAAAGATAAAGACAGCATGAAATCAGCAGAAGATCAAGACAAACATCAACACAAATGATAGCTGAAATCCTCATCATAAATGTAGTGCAATTACAGACACAATAGCTAGCAACTTTTCACGTAATTAGAATACTAGCCGTTAGTCATATCTTGTATAAATTTCACTCTATGTCAATAATACAATCTGTGCAAACAATTACTCAATTAAGTGTTCATACATTCTCTATATGGTATCAGAGCACAATCTCTCTAACGAGACTACGATCCCCAACCCAGAAATGGCCACTGCCACCTCCCAGAATCCAGACAATCAATCTGCACCCCAAATTTCAAACAATCAGCCCCAAATCCAAAACTCAAACCACCCAATCGTATCACCCACTGAAAACCCACTCATAGCACTCAATATTGCAGCTCAAATCAATGGGAAATTAACCCCATCTACTTTCTCGCAGTGGCGAGCTCAGTTTGAAGCTCTTCTAATCGGATATGATCTCCTAGATTATGTCATCGGTACAAAGGTTTGCCCAATCGTTGATGGCAACCTCATCTCTGCCTCAGTTGTGAATCACTGGGTAAGACAGGATAAATTAATCCTAAGTGCAATTTTTGCATCCACCTCCACCACCATTACACCGCTTATTGCAGCCTCAAAAACATCTCATGAGGCGTGGACGAAATTGCACAATATGTATGCTAGCAAATCTAGAATGAGAGCTATGCAACTCAAGGAAGACATTACCTTGATCAAGAAGGAAACCGATCAATCCCTGAATCACCTTCATGCTCGTCAAGATTCCCGCGCAGCGAAATTGCCTTGATTGACCATCCCATTTCAGACGATGACCTAACCCTCTATGTGCTCAATGGGTTAGGCTCTGATTTCAGAGAAATCACTGGACCGATTCGAGCAAGGGAGAAATCCATAAACTTTGAAGAACTACACGACCTTCTAGTGGGTCATGACAGCTATATTCGCCGTCTGGAGTCAGCCTCCTCTCATCACTTGGTGTCGTCGAACTACACTCACCGGAACGCCACCTCTCACCGGAGCCCCCCATCTCACCGGAGCCCCCCCTCTCATCGTTACTCACAGAGGAGTCAAGGCAAGCCGCAGGGCTTCCCACGGTTTCAAGGCAATTACCGTGACAATCGGCCCAGCCCAAGATATAATGAAAGAAATACGGGCCGGCCCAATGCAAATCCAAAACGCTACCAGCCAAAATGTCAATTTTGTGACAATATTGGCCACATAGCTAAATTTTGCCCTCAACTGCAAACAAATGGGGCAACCGCTAACTGTACCTCAGCCCCACATGGTACAGATTCAAAATGGCTAATGGACTCTGCTGCCTCCCACAACATTACGGGAGATTTGAATAATCTTACCATCCATTCAGAATATGATGGTTCTGACGAAGTTGTACTCGGTGACGGTTCAGGTTTGCCCGTTTCACACATAGGGTCTCTCACTTTAAAGTCAAATAAAAAAATATTTTTCCTCAAAAATACCCTATGTGTACCAAATCTTTCAAAAAATCTCATATCTGTGCATCGCTTTACATTACAAAATAATGTTTATATTGAATTTCACCCCTATTATTTTCTTGTGAAGGATAGGTTCTCGAGGATAATTCTAGCAAGGGGTGCGTGTGAAGACGGTGTCTACATCTTTCCGGACACACTGGTGGCTCCTTCTTTTCCCATGGTTGCGAATGTGCATGAGCGCATTTCACTTGATGGATGGCACAAGCGACTTGGTCATCCATCCCTCAAAATCGTTCAAAATGTTGTTGATGGTTTTTCTTTACCCGTTTCTAAAAATAAAAAATTTTCTATGTGTTCCTCCTGCTCTATTAATAAAGCCCATCAACAACCTTTTCGATCCACCAGTTTATCTAGCAATGCACCTCTCGATCTTATATATTCAGATGTTTGGGGCCCAGCCCACTCTATTGGTTTTGATGGTTCCAAGTATTATATTATTTTTATTGATCACCACACTAAATATATGTGGTTTTATACTTTGAAAACCAAATCTGATGTTAAAACAATTTTTCCTCAATTTAAGACTTTTGTCGAAAATCGTTTTCAAAGTAAAATAAAAACCTTTTATTCCGACAATGGGGGAGAATATATTGGTCTAAAATTTTTTTTTACTCAACATGGCATTAGTCACTTAACTACTGCTCCACACACACCACAACAAAATGGTGTCTCGGAACGGCGTCATCGCCATCTAGTTGAAACTGGCCTAACTCTCCTCCATGATTCTAAGCTTCCCCTCACATTTTGGCCTTATGCCTTTCATACTGCAACGTATTTAATAAATCGTCAACCGACATCTTTGCTTCAAAATTTATCCCCATATCAAAAGCTTTTCGGTCAAAAACCCAATTACCTCAAATTGCGGAAATTTGGTTGCCTATGCTACCCTCTCACAAAACCATATAATAAACATAAAATGGAACCCAAATCCATTCCTTGCATATTTTTGGGCTACTCTTTAACCCAAAATGCATACAACTGTTTTGATCCAAAAACAAACCGCACTTATACCTCTCGCCATGTAATCTTTGATGAGTATAATGTACTTGACCCACAAATACCCCAACTCGGCCCCTAATCCCTGAACAAACACATCTCGGCCCAACTCTTCACTCCGCCCACACATAAACATTTACCCACCACCTCAGCCCGACTTTCAATCACGCTCCCTTCATCTTTCCCCTTCCACTCAGCTCGTGCGGTCACGACATCGACCGTGCAGCAGCCTCCTCCGTCCATAGTGTCTCCGGCAGATGAATCACCGTCGACCACCAACCCTCCAGGTATGAGTTCTTCTTCTACTCCTTTACTTTCATGCTCGCATCCATTATCCTCTCCTCATGCATCACAGCACACACCTTCAAACCTAAATCCTTGCAGTCCAATTTCTACACCCACAGCCACTGAATCCTTCACCTTAGAACCTTCAATTAGCCATCTACCCTTAACCCATACTCATAACCATAACCCCCCTCCTATATCCACCCCAACCCGAACTCACCCCATGGTAACCCGCTCCCAAAATCATATCTTTAAACCAAAACAACTAAATACCACCACCAAACATCCCCCTGCCGAATCCATTGAACCAACTTGTGTTAGTCAAGCCCTATCCGAACCTCACTGGCGTGATGCCATGGCCCTAGAACTCACTGCCCTTATGAGCCACGGGACATGGGACTTAGTCCCTCCCCCCAAATCATGTAACCCAATCGGCTGTAAATGGGTTTTTCGTGTAAAACGAAACCCTAATGGATCAATTGCCCGATTCAAAGCCAGACTTGTTGCCAAAGGGTACAATCAACGCCCTGGGGTGGACTACACGGAGACCTTTAGTCCCGTTGTAAAACCAGCCACAATTAGGACTGTTCTCTCCATTGCTGTGATGAATGGCTGGAAATTAAGACAAATGGACATTAACAATGCATTCTTGCATGGTGAACTCAATGAATTAGTTTATATGCATCAACCTCCTGGTTTCAAGGACAGTACAAAACCTCATCATGTATGCCGTCTGCGTAAAGCCATTTATGGCCTTAAACAGGCACCAAGAGCATGGTATTTAGCTCTGAAACATGCTCTGCTTAAGTTTGGTTTTAAAAACTCCTTGGCTGACACTTCATTGTTTATTTATAGAACTGATTATATCACTTGTTATCTACTTGTTTATGTTGATGATTTAGTGCTCACTGGTAATGACTTACAGTTTGTGAATTCCATTGTTAATCAACTTGGCTGTCAATTTTCTCTCAAGGACATGGGAAATTTACATTTTTTCCCTAGAGTAGAGGTATTACCCACTGTCAATGGCATTTTTCTGTCACAACATCAATATATCAGGGACCTCCTGACCACATTTAATATGATTGGGGCAAAGGCTGTATCTACCCCACTTTCCACAAGCATACCACTCAAACTCATTGATGGAACAGCTTCGGTTGACAGCACAACATATCGAAAGGCCATTGGCAGCCTTCAATATTTGTCCCTCACTAGGCCAGATATTTCATTCGCTGTAAACAAGTTGTCTCAATTCATGCACAAACCGACTCAAACTCACTGGACAGCAGCTAAGCGCCTCCTTCGATATCTGAAAAACACTATCTTTTTTGGTATTCATCTAACATCTAGATCATCTTTTAATCTCACTACATTTTCAGATGCTGATTGGGCAGGTAACCTTGATGACCGCACATCCACTTCAGCGTACATCAGTTTTCTCGGCTCAAACCCCATCTCGTGGAGCTCCAAGAAACAAAGAGCTGTAGCAAGGTCATCCACTGAAGCAGAATACAGGGCTCTTGCAAATGCAGCCTCAGAAACTATGTGGATCTCTTCCTTGCTGCAGGAACTTGGTGTTCAGCTCAAATCCTCTCCACTCCTCCGTTGTGACAATCTTGGGGCTACTCACCTAAGCTTCAACCCTGTCCATCACTCCAGAATGAAACACATTCAAATTGACTTGCATTTTGTTCGTGATTTAGTTCAACGGGGCATTCTTCAAGTCAGCTATGTCCACACCAATGACCAACTTGTCGACCTTCTCACTGAAAACCATTGTCTCGCTAACCGGACGGACACCCTCATAAGCAAAATCTCACTTGCTGATGGCAGTTCCATTTTGAGGGGGTGTATTAAGGCAAGCCACAAGAGCAACAATATCAAAGATAAAGACAGCATGAAATCAGCAGAAGATCAAGACAAACATCAACACAAATGATAGCTGAAATCCTCATCATAAATGTAGTGCAATTACAGCACAATAGCTAGCAACTTTCTGTAATTAGAATACTAGCCGTTAGTCATATCTTGTATAAATTTCACTCTATGTCAATAATACAATCTGTGCAAACAATTACTCAATTAAGTGTTCATACATTCTCTATACAACTTTCATTCCTCCTAAGCAATAGCCACCACCATTAATGAAGTAATATTTCTTGGCCTCGATCACTTGGAATACATCCCGACCTCCTTTTGTGATATTCTTTATGAAGCCCATATCGTTGCAACCTTCATAGCCTGTCTTGTTCACCTCAAGAACATTATACAGTTTCTTGTCGAATCCAAAATCTTAGAAACAAAAAGAGACAAAAATGTAAGAAGAGAGTGTATACTAACACGCACAACATATTAAAACTAAACATGTAATTATATTATCAAAATCTTCATTAAGCACATCATTATAATTTTTTAGCTACAAATTTGATTTACATATCCCGATTGAAGGATAGGATATATGGAAAAAAAAACATCAAGAAAGAACATCTACGTACACACAGACACATGGAAAGGTTTAGCACTAAAAAGCATGATAGATGAAGAAAACAAAATATGAAACTTACAGAGCCAGTCTCCCACATAGATGTTTTGACGTGAAGACCATTCAGAGAAGTTAACGTGAGGTCTCCATGTTTCTTTCCCTCCTCCGACATAAACAAGTGAAGCATTCACCACATGCACTGTGACAACCATCGTCGTCAACACTACTAACATTTTCCTTGAACTTTCCATTTCCCCTCTAGCTAAAATATTTCTCTCAAAAAATTTTCTTTCTTCCTTTGTTTTTATTTTTCGGTTTTAGGGTTTTGCAAAACAATAATATTATTAAGTTGTAGATGGCCTATTGTATCCCATGAAATGCTTGCGCGCCCGCGTGCATGTATCTATTTATGGAGAGTATTAACTTGAAGAGGTGATTTGGGCAGAAATCTAGCACTAAAACAAAAGGAAAAGTGACACAAATTAAGTGAATTAAATATTTAGGATGAGCAAATTAACCATTCGGGTCAAAGGAATCGTTAAAAATATTGATGATTAATTAGTTCTATAATTTTATGGGTTTCCTAAAACAATACTGATGGAATCGTTTAAAATATTGATGATTAATTAGTTCTATAATTTTATGGGTTTCCTAAAACAATACTGATCACTATGATAGATATTTGAAGAAATTAGTGGTGGTTTGATGCTAAGTTTTCTCTTATTTACCATATATTGTTTGTCAAATCTCTAAGCTACCATTTTGCTTGGTCTAACTGATATTCATGGAATATATTTGCATTAAATCACATCAATTAATTAAATTTTGACTAATGATTAGGCACATTGTGTGGATGTTTAATTCCCCCCAAGGATTTCTATATAAAAAGTGTGGCTTCCTAGTGTTAAAATTTAAATTAGTATTTTATATATCAAACAATAAAAAACAAGTTTGATGTATAAATTATTGGAAATTTTCAATTTAATCCTTGATAGTTATGCAAAGTTTTAGAAACATCCCCTCTCTCTCTCCTAATTTTATGCATGCATATGAATCTGAAAACTTTGCTATTTTCTTTTTTATTATCTGTGATAGATTACACACACTGAAAAACAAGGATGTTAATTATAATTGACATGGTGAAAATACACAAGTCCAAACATAAAGTAGGCTACGACCATGCATAGTATGAAGCTTTCTTATTAGAAGGAAATGGTCTACAAATAAGAGGCTCAAATGAGAAAAAATATTTGTGAGAGATGTGATAAGATTTATTAAGATTACAGCTCAAATTCTATCTCACATAAATATGCTAATATCACCCTTTCACTGTGCTGTCCATCAACAAGGATTTTGTTTATGTTTCAGCATACATTCAAGAGGAGAACTACCCTCTGCTTCATGGGACATCACTCCTAAAAGTTTTGAAAACTCTTAATTTGATTATTGATATGAATTTCTCATAATAATTAAGCATTTTGATCCCTAAAAAACATCACATTTTCTTCTTAATCATTTTAAAGTATATTCATTCTAAATTTAATCCTAATACTTTGTTTATTTGATACCCTTTTCAAGAAATCCTTTTTCCATCCTTGTTCACACACACACACATATATATATATATATGTTCACATCTAAGGATGTGAATACGAGTTTCTCATCATAGAAAAAGAAAGAAAAGCAAAGAGAAACAATATTAAAGCAAACAAATCAAAGATCGTATAGAACTTTATGTAATCATGCAATGTATTTGAATATAATCTTTAACTATATAAATATGTCAAATGATTTACTGAAAACAACTCAAACAAATTGAACTGGAAGTTAGAAATTGCTATATATAGCTACGAATCTTGTTAGCCATGTTAAAACAAAGCTCTTTAATATGAAGTTTCACTTCATTATATAAGCTGAATAGCCAAGGTAGTCAATCTTGTCCACTGCAAGTTATTAAAACAACTAGTTGACATCTTCACCATGGTACATCCCAATGATAAATTTGAAGTTATTAAAGAAATTAGTTAAAACTCGTTGCTAGGTATGCTCATTAGGCATATATATAATGTAATATCTTATGTATTAGCATATGCATTATTTGATTTTAAAATTATCTTTTAAGTATAACAATAGGATATGAAAGAAAGCTATTGAATGAAATTGTTATAATAATATATGTAAACAATCTAACATGAAAATTAACTTAATTTAATGCAAGGTCTTTTTAGAGGCTTATAACTGATGAATTTCTAGGCTTTCATATTACACACGAAATGGAGAATTGCCTACAATAAGGTCTTGTTGGGCCATGTAAAGTTAATGGGCAAATTACAAAAAAAAAGCCCAGTGTTAGATCATGTTGGAAAAGAAAGATTAGTATGGTAGAAACCAAACTTCAAGAACAAAGAAAATTTGAGAGATGATATTTTTCATCAAGTTTTTCTCAAAAAATACACACTATAAGCTCCTATTCATACCTCTTTATACTTATGAATTATGTTTCTAATTACAAGCCTATTTATAGATATTAAGTCTTAGACAATGAAGAAATTAAAATACTCAAACGAAATCCTAATCTAATAAGGATTCTAATTAACTAAATCAATAAGGATTCTAATAAAAAAATACAAATCCTTTTTCCATCAAGGATTCCTATATTACTTGGGATTTTATTTAACAATATCTCTTTTAAATTGATATTTTTAAACACTCAATTTAACAATATAAGATTGTTTTTTAACCTTGTCCAGAACATCCATTTTTTCACCACTGGTCTTTTGTCCCTTTACTTCTTAACATATAGGTTGCTAAATGTATACCTTTTCCTTGAGAAAACCATTTAAAAAGGCTCAATTGATATCTATTTGATATATTTTCCATATATGTTGGCAAGTTATGGTAATTATTAATCGAGTGGTCTCCAATCTAGTCACTAGAGCAATCCTCATCATGTGGTCTTTTTTGAATATAAGAACATTTTCTTGCATCTTTCCACTTTTCCCTGGACATTTTTTTATAGATCCACTTGATACATGTGGTCTTTATTCCACTTGGTCTAGCAACCAATTTCTACATGTCATTTTTCTCGATTGATGCAATCTTCTTACCCATATTTTTTTTTTAATTTTTTTCATCTTTTATTACTTCTTCAAATACTGTAAATCACATATATCAAGGTGATAATAGTTTTATATCATTATCAATAGGATTAATTATATCATATAAGTCATTAAGGCTCCTCATCTTTCTTAATGGATTTGATGGGCTGCCATTACTTGAAACCCGAATAGAAGAAGAAGATGAAGGTGAAGATGACACCATTGGTGATTGTGAAGGTGTAACTTGTTCTTGATGATCTTCATATATCATCTCCCTTTCATCAAGAACAAATAAAAAATTATATTTCTCACCATCATCTATCTCCCAATCCCATTTTTTTCCATCAAACTTAATATCTCTGTTAATCACCATCTTTTATTAATTGGGGTTATAAAGTTGTATCCTTTAGAATTTTGATCATGACCCATAAAAATCATCTTTTTACTCTTATCATCTAGTCTGGTTTTTACTTGGTCATTTACATGCACAAACCAATGCTCCAAAAGATTTTTAAGTGAGAAACACTTGAGTTTCTTCCCCTTCATGTTTCTTGTGGAGTCATGTCATTCAATTTTTTAGTAGGACATCTATTTGACAAGAAAATAACATAATCTACACCTTTAACCCAAAACTCTTTAGACATCTTCTTGGTTTTGAACATGCTTCTTCCTATGTTGAAGATATTTCTATTCTTTTCTCTCCACCATGTCATTTTGTTATAAGGACTTAGTATTATTATGAGTCTTTTTAGACCATGATCTTCACAAAACACATTAGAACAGAATTCACTCCTCTATCTGTCATAAGTGATTTTATAGTACAATAGCTTTATTTTTCAACTAATGCCTTAAACTCTTTAAAATGATTAAATACATTAGACTTCTCTTTTAAGAATTATATCCATGTTTTTCTACTATAATAATCAAGAAAAAATAATTTTCTTACCAAATGAGCATGGATGGATAAAACCATATATATTTACATGTATCTCTTGTAAGGGTTGACTTGCTTTTGATGTAGACTCTTTTGGAAAGCTCTTGCAACACTTTTTACCTATTAAATATTCACATAATTTATTTTGGATGTTATATGGATGGTAAATCCATCATCATCTTATTTTATATAATCATCTTCAAGCTATCAAAGCTTATATACCCAAATCTCATATTTTGAAGCCAAGTTTCACCCTTCACACATGTCATGAGGCATTAAAGGTACATCCATCTCTTTATTTAACAAGAAAATTATATTCTTTATCATAATTACCTTTGCAATCATAACTCTATGATTATTAAGTAATTTGAAAATATAATTTTTCAACTTAACTTCATACCTTTTCTCCAATAATTATCTCAAGCTCAATATGTTGATTTTATCGCTGATATATAATAAATATCACCAATACGTTGATGACTTTCATCTTCTAATTTAATCAAAATCATACCTTTTTCTTTGATAGTAAATTTTGAATGATCCATAAAAGTGATATTATCTTTAATTACTTTATCAAACTTCATGAACTTGTTTTTATCTTTACGCTCATGGTTGTTGGCTCTATAGTTTATATACTACATGTTCGTTTTGTCTTGCATTCTTTCATCATGTACTAGTAATATAATGGCTCTCTTAATTTTTGTCACAAGATTTGCATTCTCATTGATCCTCTTGGTTGGACTTCAGGAATCCCTAACATAATGATCTATTTTTTGACATTTATATCATTTATCTTATGATTTTTCAAACCCAGGTCACAAATTGTCACTATCAATGTAATCGATCATCTGATTTACTTCATACGGTAGAATGGTTGACTTGTTAAGGCTGTCATGACCTTCTTTTTTAAACTCATCTCTTCTTTCTTTCTTTTTTTCCTGTCCATATCCTTTACCCTCTTGGTAATATCCAAATCCATCTTGCATTGAAACAAACGTTTGTACACCTATATCTTCTTTCTTTTCTCATAGGTTTGTATTTTCTCACGAGACCTTGTATTGAAAGAGCATCCATATTTTATGACTCCTTTATTTTGATCACCATATAATAAAACTTTTTTTTTGCAACGAGCATATGATCTTTTTTTATTACACGTCTTTTTTCATCTTCTCTCCATATCTCTTTATTTGATTGTATATGACCAATACTTTTGCAAAGTATTCTAAAATATTATTTTTTGGTTTGGTTTTGCAAAACTTCTCATACTTGTTTTTGCGATTGCGTTGACCATTCCAGGAGACATCCATCCCTGCACATTTATGAGTTGAGGTGAAAGCTATCTTGAGCTGAGATGGTAGTGGAAGAAGATCCATTCTCTCCATAGTCATACTTGCCGGATATGCATATTCTCAGTCGATGTTTGAGTCTAATATATAACACGTACACACAACCTTGTTCTGGCACATGCCTTCTCCAATAATAATAATTATATAAAAAAAAACAAAAAGTTAATTGCGAATTACAATAATTGGAATAAAACACTCGAACAGGCTCTATTACATTCTTCCGAGAAAGGAATGTTCATCACTGGTAATAACTATAATAATATTACCAACAAGAAAATTCAGGCACCAAAATCTTGATAAAAACTGGAAGCTCCAGAGTCATCTCAAGTCCTTAATCATCCGTGAGATTAATGATGCATTTGTACACGAAGAACACAAATAAGATGAACACGAGTATAGCTAATCCAGCCGCGACATAAAGTACATTGCCTCCCATCCTTCAATCTGCCTGCAAAAACTACAAGAAAACAAGAGATGGAGAGCTAGTTAGCCAAGCAGTTCATCGAACGAGAGGATATATATATATAATTCTGAATCGAAGAACAGCCTTTTCTTTTCCCGGATGAAAATTAAATAATGAAAGAATAACCACAGGCCACAGTGATCAAAATGGATTCAGGCATGCTAAAGAGATATTAATCCTGGATTGCACGCGTTCAAGCTTTGCTAGACAGTAGAAATAGGAGAGAAGAGCTGAGATAAAATTATTAGCAGACAGAGAGCTGACGAAACCTACGTACCCTTTAGAATGCAGTGGAGAAATCGACTTGATCAACGTAAGAAGTTCGCTAGAAATTTATACTTAACATTAACCCATAGGCCTGCTGGTACTAAATATGAAATAGGTTAAGGAATAATAAATGCACATAATATAGGAAATTTTACTACGCATGATGACATACAGGAAATTTTATTACGTATTATAAATGCATTATATATTTTTTTAAAAGCTAAAATCTTCTTTTCCTGTATAAAAAGGTGGAATTTCCTGTTCTATTCCATTTCAAACTCGAAGTAAAATTTCCTACTCTACTATATCTGTGTATGGATGTGCTTTCTGGAGAAATCTTTATATATTGCTGTGGAATTTCCTTTTTTATTATTCATTCATTCATTTTTTTTTTCCTATACAGAAGAACCAGCCCGGCCTATGCATGGATCGTGGTTAAGTATTGAGGGTCACAGATTTTGTGAAGCTTTTCACGCTGATCAAGTCGATTTCTCTGCTGTACTGTTTAAGTGTAGGTTTTGTATGTTGAAATCTGGAATTGATTCCAGGTCTGCCAAGTAAGTTGCCAATGTGATCTAGCTGAGAAGATCGAAGATTAAAGAATCAAGTTTAGCACTTAATGGTTGATTTCATATTGTAATCAGATTTTGTAATAGTGATTAGTCAAGTAGTCAACATCTTTAGTTAATTTCAGTTTATAGTCAATACATTGTTAAATAGGAAATTTTATCTGTTTTGTTGAAAAAAACTAGCCGTTTGTAATTTCTGATTCTTCTATAAATAAAGCTAATGGGATGGCAGTAACCATGACGAAATTCTGCCCATGGTCATGTTCTCTTAATTCTCGAAGGGGTTGAAGTTCTTTTGTTCTTTCTTTTCTGGAAAATGTTCATCAAATTCTGGAAATTTAACCATTCCCAGAATTCGATTGCTACAGTGCGTGTTTGTGTTCTTTATCCGTACAAATCGCTACAGTAGTTGTTCTTTGCAATTTTTCCAGAATTCAACCCCAAAATTCCAACATGGTATCAGAGCCTGGTTAGATCTTTGAGAAGGGATTTGTGAGAGAAATTCGAGTGAAACAAAAGGATTCAAGGATTGATTAAACCTTGAAAGAAAAAGATTGCACTTCTCCAGAAATTCCAGAATTCGTCAATCAAGAAATCAGTCTTGATTTGTTCTTTAAAGGACTAATAATTGAAGAATTGATCAATTATAGTTCGTGTTCTTTGTTCTGTGGAATCCCTGGAAGGAAAAGAGTGCAAGAAGCAAGTAAAAGGGAACTTGTTCGTGAATTGGCAGATTTTTGAAATCAAGAAATTTAACTTGATTTGTTCTTTAAAAGGGGATAATCAATTGATAAGTTATCATCAATTGGTATTCCTGTTATCTATTGTGAAGTCTTGGAAGCGAAAGAAAAGGAAAATTTCGAGCTGACAGATTTTGGAAGAGATGGATTCTTCCCTTTTCCTCAGCGCTGTTCATTTAAATCGTGTCAATGGCGATCGATGATGATGATGATGATGATGATTGATGATGATGATGATGATGATGATGATGATGATGATGATGATGATGATGATGATGATGATGATGGGTTAAAATGAAAAATGAATGATCGAATTATGAATTGTTTAAACTTGAAATTTGTTTTACAGGTTACCAGGAAAGTGAAATGGCTGGCGGAAGGGTTGCTCATGTGACCTTAAAAGGACCAAGTGTTGTCAGGAAGATTTGTATTGGGTTAGCACTTGGATTGGCTGCTAGGTAGTCTTTGGAAAATGCATCCTGCCAGAGCAGAGGATGTGAAGATGCAGCAATTGACTGAGGGAGGAAATGTTGACCCTGCTATAGAGACTCAGGGTGATTTGAAGCCTGCCATGTTAAGGCAAAGTGGATGGCCTAGGAGAGATGTCAATGAAAGAGTAGTGAAGAGGGTGGCTGAGACCCCTGTGATTGAGCCTGTTCCAAGGGTGTTATCCAAGAACCAGGATCCTAGCTTGGTTAGCAGAAACAAAAGAATGAGATTGAAGAAGTGAAACTTGTTAAGGAGTGATATTTGTTCAATGCAAGAATCGATCAAGGATCAAGAAGATAAGAACAAACAAGTTGTTTCTGAAGCTCAAACGCTGATGTCAAAGAAGAAGGAAACAGAGCTGTTGGTTTCAAAATTAGAGGAGAAAATTGACGCCTTGTCAGAAGGATCGAGGTCATCTGAGAATAAAATGCAAGATTTGTTGTCGAAAATTTCAGCGTTAGAAATTGAAAACAAAGACAATGCAGAGACGTTACAGAGCAAAATACAGAGAAAAGAAGAATCAAGGAAGCAGATAATGTGTGTTCAGGGGGAACATGCGGCTCTGGTCTTAGGCATTCAGCAGGAGCGTGATGGAAAGGAGATCAGTCTTAAAGCTGCTCACAGTGAAGAACTAAAGTGTGCCAAACTTCAAGCTGAAAATGAAATGAGAGAGAAAATAATGGAAGTCAGGACTGAACATGAAGTTCAAATGAAAGCTTTGACGTGCCAGCATGAAGATGAGTGCAGGAAGCTTCAGGAGGAGCTGGATCTCCAAAGTCAAAGGAAGACAGGCAGAGGGCTTTATTGCAATTGCAGTGGAAAGTGATGAGTGACAAGCAACAATGAAGATGAGAATGGTGGAGAATGTGCAGTCCAGGAATCAAGGGGGAAACTCCCTGTCTGCTAGTAATTTTGGTTTAGACGTGAGGGTAGCTTCTCTCCTGTTTTTAACACCTAGCACAGCTTGAATGTATGCGATCTAGGATTAATCTCTCTTTTTCTTCCATTTTTTACCAAGATTTCGGCACCTAAATTTTTCTACGCTACTAACATTATTATAATTATTATCAGCGTGTCCTTCCTTTCTGTGTAAGAAGAAAATAATATAGTTTGTTTTGTGTGTTTCATTCTAATTATTATTTCGCAATTAATGCCGTCTTTGTTCGAGAAGGCATGTGCATGCCCCAACAAGGTTGGATGTCGTTTTATGCTAAGCTCAAAAACTGAATGAGAATATACATGCATATCCAGTAAATATAACTATGGAGAGAATGGATATGCTGTGCTGGGTTCAAGATAGCTTTTTCTCAGTTCATGAATTTGCAAGGATGGATGTCACCAGGAATGGCCACGATGGCAGGCTGAGGATTGTCTTTCATGGACTTAGCTAGCAAGTCCTCCAAGCCGTGCTGTTCTTCCCCGATCGAGTAACCTATCCATCGATCCCTGGGTGTTTCTTCAGTTCTTTGCATCTAGACTGCAATATTGGTGGGGTGCCATACTACGCAGAGTCTAGCGAGTCTGCTGACAAGAAATCACTTCAAGCACAAGTATGTACACGAGAAGTGTTTTGAAGTAATTGTGTTCTGCAAACATAATTAAAAAAAGAGAGGAGCTAATGACTAAAAATTCAAAGAAAATGTAACTTACCTCAGGTCTTCATCCCATAACCTGTTGCAAGGGATGTTTTCTGTGGGACCAAGTGGTCGTTGATGTCATGCACCATTCATTTGGCCACCTGAGTCTTTCACATCAGGTTTTCAATCTGGAAATGTTTACAGAATACTTTTTAGGATCCCCTCCTGGTGGAGGCCAAGCATAAACAGGTGGAGGAAAAGGTTGCAGAGGGGACATGGCAGACCCCGAGCTAGCCTAATGAGTCAAACAGCCGGGAAAGGTAGAGGGCCAGGCCCGTAACCCGAGCCAAAAAACAGCAACGTGGGATAGCAGGGAAAGCTGGTGGAATGCGTGGCTACTGGTAAGGGAATGGTGCAAATAGGAAATCATCTCGGATTCATTTTACATAAAAAAATGGCCCTCATTAGCAGTCTATGCTTTACAGAGAAATCATCTCGGCTAAAGATGCCTTGAGCTCACCAAATTTCTCATTTTTCTAGGAAGCTTTTCAAGCAACCAGCATCCACCTACTCTTAACGTTTGCAAATGGAGAGTGTTTTGTGATGGATTGGAGGCATTTTTCTGGCACCAAAATCTAGAAATGCTGGTTCATCTCTGAAATAATAAAAAATGGTTCACCAAAAGGCCACTTACATAACGAATACAGGCTGTATCGTCTTCAGCTGAACCAACATCGAAAGTCAAAGTGCCTGATTTTGAAACCAACAACGCAAGATCATATATGCATCTTGAAACCTAGTATCTTCTCAAGTTCATCCATCCCTTCGGACATCTTGGAGTGCAAGTCAGTCATTCAAAAACAAGTCACATATATCTTCCATAACATCTTCCTTCCTTTGACAAGGTGTAAGCTGAGGGAAAACGGTTTTCCAAACCTGCTCACCAGCTGCAGAAGTCCCTTCCCCTTCCTCTAAATAACAAGGTAAGCTCCATAGCTCCAGCATATACAGTAATGGGGTTTCTAGGTTTGGTTGCTAGACACGGCATCGTCGTAGCCAACAGAAGGCAGCCCTTGGAAGAAAGAGTTGGGAAAGCAATATTAGAAACCCTCCTGCTATCCAAAGGTGGACAGGTTGCTCCTATTTTATCCCAAAATCTTTAGGAAGATGGAACGAGAAGAAGCACATCTTGGTAGAGATGACAAAGGCAAACATGAAACCTAGAGGGTGTTTGGGACAATTATTTTTTATTTGAAAATATATTTTTATTATTTTTAATATTTATTTTTAACATGACAGTAGAATAATTTACGAACACTAAAATGTTTTTTTTTAAAAAAAAACTCCAGTTGAAACCCCAAGCACTCCCTTAATATAAAAAAAGTAGGCAAAAATTTCATCATCATGCCTTGCAGCATCACTGTTTTCTATCGAAAGCCATTTCCCCTTCTCCATTTAAAAGCCACATTCCAGCTAAAACTGAGGATATTTTGGTTTATTAGGGCAATGATAGACAGGATTGATTTTCAAATTAATTTCAAAATAATATAAGCATATCAAAATAATCTAAAACCAACAACATGAAAAAATTAAAAACAAAACAAAAATAAAAATAAAATTTTAAAATATTTTTGAAAAACAATGACAAACAAGCAATTCATCTCACTGGTACAGGTTTCAATGGAGCAACTCATTAGAAACCATCATTCCAGCACCAAACAACTGTAGGCCATCACAGAAACACGAAAGCATAAACCTCTACTAATCACCTGTCTGACAAGATATAAATTTCCAATATCTTATTATTCTTTAATTTTCACAATGTCATTACAGCAATTTCTATTGTTTTTCTTTTCTTTTTTCGTTTTTTTTCGTTTTTTTTTGTTTTTTTCAGTTCTCCTTATGTACAACTTACAGCACCGGGGGAATATGTAGTGGTAGAGAAAAGGCACAAGCACCTCCTAAACTTGCAGACAGCACCAGAAAGGATATACCCAAGAACCCGACCCTCAAAAAAGAATAAATATAAAAAAAAACCTCAGCCAGCAGCCCCAAGAGATGCAAATGATTCCCCCAACATAGAATATACAAAAACCATATTTCCCCAGCAAACAAACCAAAGTCCTGCTGCTAACTTCAATTTCCATCTTGTGACTGTCAAAATTGCGAGGATGTTACCAGGAAAGGGTGTCATCACAGCAGGCTAATGGCCGTCCTTCTTCATGGACCTCTCTCTGGCACGGAAGTCCTCCAAGCTACGGTATTCTTCTCCCAGTATCCTTTCCAATTCTGGATGTTTCTTGGGTTCTTTGTCACCTAGGCCACAATAATGGTGGAAGGCCCTAATTGCAGAAAAGCAAATCTATTAAAGCAAATACTTGTAGCAGCAAAATATACCAGTGGACATACAAACATCAAACTCAGATGAGAATGCAATGCACATGCTGTTTTTCTGTAATTTTGTTTTCCTTTCACAAGACTTGGAAGAGATGAGAATAGCATACAGCTAGCTACACATTCTGCCAATCGTCCAATATTCTACAAATCCAGGCAACTTTAATAAATAAATAAAATAAATAGAACATAGATAAGTTAAAAACCAATGTTTGTCGCTTGGTAATCTTTTATCCTATAGATGTTTCTATTTCTTGAAAAGTAGTCCAGCCCATGCCCACCTTCATCTCAGGAGCTAATTGCAGTCTTTATTGCTATCAAACATCAGGTTCTGTTACGGCTTTTCATTTAACTTTACCATCACAACAAGACTGCTTTTAATGCAATTTTCCCATTGATGTGTAATCATGCAAGCAAAACTTGGTCATTTTTAAGCCCATAAAGATCCAGCATGAAAATAAATTAATTTTCAGATGATATTTGTTCAAATGTATGGCAACAATTTCATTCTGCTGCTTGCTTTCCTACGTTAGCATATTCTACCAACAGGTTAAGTTTAATAACAATCATGTATTTGTGAGATCCACAAAAAATAACATGATGTGCAAAACATTCATGCCTTGTGAGGCAGGGAACCTAAAGCACATGCTGTCAGTCAGTTGAAAAGAAAAGCCAAATGGTATTACCAATATTTTTCAAGGCCATAAACGTTGCCTTTGCAATAGAAGTCAAGGGCAAGTTCTTCAAAGTCCTTGTACAAGTCATCTCTGAACTCCTTCTCCAAACCATAACTGAAAATGGGAAACACAATTGAGAACAAACGAATTAATAGAAGAATCCACACCAGAACAAGCACAATTAGTACCTATTTCTTTCCCTAAAGTAGGGAAAAGATAGATTTGAAGAATGGTAATGGTTGTAAAGAGCAAAAAATCTCAGATAGAAGGTCTAGTATTCAAAAATAACAAAGAAGTATAATTTATCAGCAATACCTATAGAACCTGAAAAGGCACTCCATCCCATAATAGTAATTAGCAGAAGCATCTTCCAGAGCAAATTTTCTGAACTCATTATACATAGAAGGGACAAACATGTTTCTAAGGAAGTACGACCAAAACCTATACAGTGTATTCATTTCCTGCATGGAAAATGATTTAAGAAAAAAACACAACAATCAAATTACAGGCTGTTAATCACACCATTCAACAAATGGAAACAGGACAAGTAAATTTGGAATTTTTTTTATAAAAAAAAAAAACTTCAAGACATGCCAAGATGCCCATGTTAGTGATTAAAAAAATCCCTTGGGTTACCCAAAAGAGCTATAACCTTCAATATAAGAATTAACATTAATCAAATAGATTGACACCATGCAATCTAGTGCTTAGAGTATGTTCATCCTGGAAGTATACTAGACAACAAAAATCAGCTAGTAGAATTAGAATGGATGAAATATAGAAAATGAAGGATGAGAAAGATCCCACTCCAGCACATTGCACAGTTCTCCAACTAATCTAGAATTATATTTCTCCTTTAGTTAGTAAACATGTACAGGAGAAAATCAGGAAACACACCTCACTGCAACCTATTCCCATCTTCTTTCTATCATATAAGCACCGTTTTCGATACTTCAGGTACCTAAAAGGGAAGAGAAATAGGTCAGCAACCTTTTGCTATGAATCCACATATCCCCCTCCCAAAAACAAAAGACACATACTTCTGCTGTTTAAAGCCATTTTCTTCTAAGAGTTGATGGCTAGGATGCTGAAATGGTGGGAATGACTTTGGCATGGAACCCACTGGTGGACTGCTGCCTGAGAGCAGGCCATGCGGTGAAACACTCAGCTTTGAAGACCTGGTTCTGTAAGTTAGGATTCAGATGGGAAATAAATAGTCAGATAACATGGATGTTTGCTTAGCATATTATTCTAATAACATCCCAGCCCAGGAAATTAGTGATCTATGCCATATTATTCTCTCATCAGATCCAAAAGAAAAAATATAGAATAGTGCCATCATATATTAATAATGTAGCAAAAATAAATAAATAAATAAATAAATAAATAAACAAACAAACAAGAATACAAAAAATGACAGAAAAGAAATAAGAGGCTAGGGCAAGGGCCAGAGTCACTTAGACTGACCCGTGATTTTCAGGAGGTGTAGAACTAAAGAAAAATCCAACTGAATTACTTGGTGGACTTTCTGATATGATTCCAAAATTATTACGACCAGTGCCATGATTCCTAAAGTTGCTGGAGAAGAATCGTTGCGTATGGGATGACTGGTGCTTGTGAAAACCTTTGTTTTGTTTCCTGGCATGGTTGGAACTTCCTGATTCTTCATGGCCACAGCTTGCAGCGGAAATTTCACCAGCCTTTGAATTTAATACTAGTGAGATACTGTTTGTCGTTCTTAAATATCCATCTCTGTTATCAAAGCTAGAACTATTCTTTCTACGATTAGATCGCTTTGTTTTTAGCTCCTGCCATTAAAGAGTCACAAGTAAGAATTTTTATACAAGCACTGCAGAATTCCAAAAAAATGAAAGTGATATATTGCAACTTAATTAATTAGAAAATGAGTATAACAGAAGCCTCAACCTGCTCATAGAAGTATAAACCATCATTTATTGCTGAAGCGAGCTCAGTTGAAATAGATTTTGATTTACCCCCAGATTTTTTATATTCTTCTCCTGCTCTTCTATTCTGCACAGAAAAAGCCCACAAGTTATAAAAATGTTACCAAATTTATGGTCTGATTCGTCTCATACATGCCTACATCATTATGCCACTCACATGCGTATATACATGGAGGCTAAACTATAGCAAAAACCATTACACAACTATGTGATAACTGAGAACAGAGATAAAGTAAAAAGTATCACTATCATAAACTTAATTGACCAACATGTATCATCATTTCAATTCAGTAATTCAGTTTGACCCAAACGATGAAGATGAAGTGAAAAGGCTTGCTGATCACAAGGAGTTGAGATGCAGCTTACACACAAATACAGCTTGTAAGAATCAAAACTGACAATATACCCCATAATTGATGAAAGAACAAAATGGCATATGCATGGGATATACAATGCTGAGACAGCAATCAGCTTCCGTTAAAAGAAAAAACACTAATCAAATGAAAAATCTATGATTCAATGTCACCGAACAAAAATGCCCAAAGTCTCGCATTATCACATCCATATATCTACACAGATATGTCTTAAGTCGCTATGGTCTATGCAGATATTGAACAGTAATGATAATAAATAGATATAACAAGGCACATAGATTGCTAAGTACATATAATTATAATTATTCTTTCCTAAGAATAAAAACTTGCTGTTTCACAAAAAAATAAAATAAAATAACAATAAAAACTTTCATGCAAACAGCTTTACCTGGGTGACAATTACAAGTCTTTGAACATCCTGATCATGGACCACCATCTCATCCTCTTCGTCATCAACCCTTGAAAAAAGAAAAGCACAGTTGTAAGTGATGTTTGAGGGATTTTGTTTCCTACTAGGAATTCATGTTGCCTACAATATAGTGCCTTAGTGCATGTATCAACAGATGTTTAATGGAAAATAAAAAACTTCCCTGCCCATCCTTTCTCTTCGTACATTATCCTTTTATCCAACAATTGAAACTACCATGTTTTTACTTGCATCCAAAAATAAGGTCCGTGAGAGCTACAAGAGCAAGAGTTACTAACAACATTATTGTTCAAGTATGACAAAAGAAGTTTTCTTCAAAAAGACAGCCTCTGCGTATATGCTCAAAATAATGAGGGCCACTTGACTGCCTGGGGAATATCTTCAATGATACATGGGAATCTGAGAATAGGTCACTTTACAGTCCAAGAACACATGGCAGCTCAATTGGTACTCATCTTTAGTTTCTCTACCTCTTATATGAGAGGTCTGAGGTTCAAGCAGTGAGGGAGGCATTGACAAAAAGAGGTGGGAGAAGACCGCGAGGGCCACAGAGGTGGGACTCAGAGGGGAAGATATTTAATATGTCCCAGGGGACTCCACAGACAGGGTTCAGGGAGCTGCGCAACCTCATATAAAAGGTTGAACCATGGCACATTGAGCTACATATATTTTTTTTTTCAAAGGAAGGTATTGAGTAAGATAGTTTAGCCTTGGTGCTTTGCACCAAGGCTGAGGTGCGATACTAATGGGATTGTGAGATGCATCTCTCTTAGGTGCAATACCTAAAGACTCCTAATCCTAAATTCCTTGGAGTGGAACTGTGTGCTAGGTCTATTCTAGTTTCCTTTGGGTGGTTGTAATTTTTGTGCCTCTTTTCCACTTTTTAACAACTGGTTTCTCATCTAGCCAATCAAGATCCAGGAACCAGCTATATAAGTCCTCAAATTTATGAACTTTCAACTTCTGTACTTGATCAACACACCCATCAAATTTCACATGACATCTTTAGCAGTGCCAGTTCTTCCTTTTTATTTCTTCTACTCTGGTTTCAACTCTCTGTAAGAAATTGTTTCAAGCGTCTTGAGAAATAAACAAATTTAGAATCAACATGGCAAGCCTCCAATTCTTATCCTACTTCAACAAACCTAGAGAATGGTTTTGAAAAATCATAATAACTTCACAAACAGTAGTCCTAATCTCAATTTCCAGTACCTAAATTCCAAAAGCATGTCAGTCAAAGTAGCTTAGTGACTAGATAGCAGGTGGAGAAACCATGATGAACCCCATCAATCATGTCAGCCTGAAGAAACTTACTATGAGTGAACTAATGGACACCAAATGCATCCCACTTACACAGCACCTGAAATTGCAAGGATAAGGTCGTGTTTTGCTTTTAGAAACCAAATTTTCAATTTTCAATTTCTTCTTTTCATCTTTCTATATTATTTCTCAAGAAATCATGTTCACCAACAATTAATTTTCCAAAATAGAAAACAAGGATTGAATTTGGATTTTTTCTAAAATAAGGAATTATAGAGAGATTAAATGCCAGCTGAACCATATATGGCCTGTTTTCTAAAGTGGAGAATTAGTAAAACAAAATTTATTAGTTTTCCAGTTTTATAAGAAAACAGTAGCTACCAAACATCTATCCACAGTTTTCTATTTTCTTGACAAAATTATTTTAGAAAGCTGGGAAATTCTCCATGTGTAAACATGAACTGAATTTCTTACTAGAGTCCAAATTGAAATCCACAAAGCTGTCTAAAATAAAATATATGTATGTGAATGTAGCCTTAGGCCTTTAAATATCATAAATAATATCTTGTATAGAGACCAGTAACAATCAACACTTCTTGTAAAGCCAAACTTAGCAAGAAAACAGTGATACAGTACCAAAGATGGAGAGAACCAAACAAATATAAGATCATGCAGTACCTTCTAACTGGAGAACAGCCATCATTCTTGTGTGATTTCTGTTCAAGCTCTAGCTCTTCATCAAGCATAAATGTGCTGGCAAAATCATCAGAAAAATCAGCAAGATTCCGTGCATCTTCCATGACTTCAGTCACATGATAATTGAGTGCTGAAGGCCTAAATCCTTGTGCATTGTCTGGATAAGGAGTGGTATAGCAAGCACCAGGATCAGAATCCCCATCACATCCAGGTTTTCCAGCTTTAAACAAGACAGACTTCACTTCCAGTTTAACAATATCCACATTTGACAATTTCTTGGCATCCTTAACTGCAGTGCAAGAAGAAAATTCAGCACTTTCTTTGGAGAGACCTTTTGTGTTATCTTCTTCAGCATTCTCTCCAGGTTGATCCTCAGAAGTCTGAGCTTTCAGTGACATTGCTTGCTGAGAAGAAGCAGGAATCCACTTTGACCAATCATCACGTTTCCGAATCTTTTCACCCTATTAATACAATGCCAACCACAAAATATGAAGACTATTAGAGCAAAGAAACTAAGCATGAGATTTCACAAGTTGTCAATCTATCACACAACTCTAGTTACACTATCATAATTATAGATGGTGATATCATTAAGCACTTGAAACTTGTTCATTTACAATCAGACTCAAGCATCTTAGGCTCCCAAGTTCAGGGTTATCAATGTGGCTCCATTCAATGCTCAGCTACAATTGAAGAAATAACACACAACATGTGCTCATTCACATAAAAAGCTTTAATAACATATGCCAAAATCCCACCACAAATTTGACTAAAGCTGGCATAACTAGGAAAAACTTTCAGATACAGTTCAAAAGGGCTAAAACCAGATCCCAGGAAAACAGTAAAGAAACCTCTAGAAGGCCATGGAGGTCGAATTTGGACCATCCAAAGAGATCCATCCGTTGAACAATTTAAACAGATTTTGTCTGGCATGTCAATAAAAAATTAACAGGGGAAAAAACATCCATTTATATGAAATATGAAACATCTTGATTGATAGACTGGGGATCTTATTGCAAAATTCCAGATCCATCCCAGCCAGCATGAAACATAAAGTCAATTGGTGGAGTGCTCAGACCTGCACTTCTATTGAGCCAGAACTCTGCAGTGCATCAAGGATCAATGATATGTCTGTAGTCATTTTCTTAACCTGTGATACAAAATATAACATGCATGAATAAAATAATTTTTCCTTCAACTCTAAATACAAAGGAAGTGGATATGTTGAGTAATATAGCATAATACTTTACATGCAATATTGAATGAAATAAGATTCCCATTTCACACAGCTCTACACATATAAATACCATAAAGAATTAAAAAATACCCTTTTAAATCCAGCAATCGTGGATATCGGAACCCATCCTTGGTCATCCATCAAGGATATTAGATAATGGTCATTCAGAAGATTTTCATCACTGCATAAAGATGTGAAACAATCAAATAATAATTGAGTTATTGCACACGCAACACAAATTACCAACTTGTTGTAGCCAGTTCACTATATGAAGTTCCACGGGACATATTTTGGTGTTTTCATAGAAAAGCTTGGTTACTATTGCTCAGCATATATGTGTATGGAAGGACATACAACATTGGCATCCAATGATAATGGTAATAATTATTAAGCCATAAAAGAAAATAATATTAAGAGTAATTTGTGGTGAGTAGGACTCATATGACCATATCTTTGATGGTCCAGTTTAGGCTAAAGCATCTCTATTTAGCAAGCACATCCGCATTCCTTCAAAATTGTGTGCACAACAGCCAAAATTAATGGTTCTGATGCTTCAATAATAAGAAATGTAGGATGAAGGTCAGTTTCAGCCTCATGGTCCAGTTGTGGCATTTTTAACCAGTTAAGTATGTCTAGAGAGAGAATCCAAAAACGAGTCACTTTTTAACATTACTTACCTGAAATAATACTCTATCTGTTGCATTATGCTAGCCCTCAAAGTTTGTATCTCTTGAGGAAGCATATGAGTCCCTGGATTGATTGGATATTGAACAAAACGGGGAGGATGAGGTCCCCTAAGAGAGCCTGGAGGTGCAACAGGAATGTAGCATATAGGTGGTGCTGTATCACACATAGAGATCATCTTAGTCAGCATGTAATTTGACAGCAAATGAGTTAAAAGAACCCACGGGAAAAAAATGAACTGTACAAGAACAAGCTACATCATCTATGCAGAACAGGAAAGCATGTCTTACATAAATGATAGTAAATGTCAAGGTGCAAAAAAAATCTTGCACTAATATCTAGAGTAAAAGCACTGGCATCAAAATAAAACAATTACCAGGGAATGATGGGCCAACCATGAACCCTTGAGGTGGAGCAAAGAAAGGAGGCCTTATCAAATGCCTTGGTCCCATACCCTGTTGCAACAGGATGTTATCTCTGGGCCCAAATGCCCGTTGATGATGCCATAATTGATTCAAATGGCCACCAGACTCTTGCACATTCAGCCTTTGATTTGGAAAGTTAACAGCATAAGCATTGGGATCCCCTCTTGGTGGAGGCTGGCCATTAACGGGTGGAACAAAAGGTTGCATAGGGTAAGCATCTGATCCAGACTTAACCAAATGATTTGCAGCAGGGGGAAAAGGTGGTGGCCCAGGTTGATAGTTAAAACCAGAAACAGCAATGTGTGGTGGAGGTACTATAGCAGGGAAAACTGGTGGAATGGGTGGTTGCTGATAAGGGAATGGTGCAGGGAAAGGTGGTGGCCCATTAGGATTGCGCTTAGATCCTGATTTTTGATGTCGTGATGATGAATGCTTATTTGAAGAATTTGTGTTTCCAGATGCATGTGATCTCTGCTGCCCAGCCAATCCCTGGACAAACCATAAATAAGGAAAAATGTTATTTCACACCCCAAATTAAGCATACAAAATAATTTGTTCCTGGAAGAGAACAATTGGAATAAGAAGTGAAATAAAATAAACTTCACAAACAAGCAGCAGGAAAGGAAAGGGTTGGTCTTTGAAACTCCAATTTGTAAAGTAGTCATCACTAGTCCATTCCCAACACGCTGCCACTATTTAATATAGAGATATCATACAATAATATACAATGCTTTCCTGAAACATTTTGATTACCAGTGTTAACTTTACTTCCTTTTATAGCATAATGCGTCATATTTATCTATGGACAGAAGTGACATCAAATACACAAATAAAGTAAAAACGTGCTGAAAATCAATGATCCCTCATGAGTTTCACTATTTGATCATATCACTCTCAATCCTCAATAATAAAAATCCACTTAGAATCTACACCAAAACCAAAAACATCAATATCCTTACTCAAACCACCAATAGTTTAAAAGTTCACACTTTTCTCTTAACCTGCAAATTTCATTATCATTGATTGATGCCACCTCATGAGATTCTCTTATCTAAAGGCATTTATACACAAGCTTAACTTCCCTCCATAATTTAAAATCCTATTTTTCACTTTAAATTTGCAAAATTGACACAGATATCTTACATGAATTTAAGAGCTTTTTATTTGATATTAATTTCATCAATCCACAGCAAGCTCAAAAGCATTTCAGCACATGATTATAACTTCATTGTCACTAGATTACAAAAAAAATAAACACTCTTAATAACTTTTTTTCAAAATACTTTATTTCTGTCCCTAAAATCAATAATTAACATTAAATTCACTCATGAATTTAGCATAAAGAAAACTAGAAATACCTGAGGCGAAGCCTCCGGTCGCGACGCCGTATCACAACCAGCAGCCACCAATACTGGCGGCGGCTTCTCAGAAGCAGAATCAGTGAGCTTTCGACCGTTGTTGTTGCTGTTGTTGTTGAGCATCAGACAGAGCAGGCCAAGACTCGGCGGTGCCCATCACCGGAGCATCAGCGACCACCGGAGTCTTCCATGGCGACTTCGGTCCAACCGTACTACTACCCTTTTGATCATCTCCCGTCTCATTCTCCGCCATCACCGTAACACTACTCTCTCTCTCTTTCTCGCGCGCGCGCGATCACAGTGATTAAAATCCCTAATTAAAGAGAGAAGTGGACAGTGGCAAAATTATAGTTTTTTAGAAAAGGAGGGGTGAAAAGGGAAGGGGAGGAGGAAAGAGAGGGAGTGGAAAGGGAAAGAGTGGATACGAGGGTAAAAAAAAGGAGGCTTTTGATGGCTGCTTCCAGGGTTGTCCTGGGGCGTGTTGGAGTGGAGGGAAATAATAGAGCGTGCGGGTAGCAATAATTTGGGGTTTACTGTCTTTTTGCTAAAAAGGAACTGTTTGTCAAGTGACAATGGAAAGAAAGAACAGTTTAATGTGTAAAACCCTAATGCAGACAGTTGGAAATGGGCTGTGGTGGACTGGGCTTCATGGTCCTCTATCGCAAGCATAAATGGGCCTTGTAAGCCTGCCAATACAATTTATGAAGTCCAAGTAACATGTACACGCATTGTTGAGAATGTAAGTTTTTTTTTTTTTTTTTTCTCGTTGATTTCATTTTACCTTCTCAATTGTTGGGTTTATCGATTTCAACCAAAAATAATAATATTATTTATCAATTAGATTCTTAACAGTGAATTTATTTTATAATTTTTTTCAATAAGTATAATAAAAATTAATTAGATATGGAAAATATTTAGATAAATTTTATTATATGTATATCTTTCAGGAAAAAAATCATATCCTTTTAAAAAATAAATCAATATAAACTCTTTTATATATATTTAAGTATTTATCATTTATTATTCAATAAAAAATAATATATTTTTTATTTTAAAAAATCTAAATGTTTTATAAATATATCTATATAATATATAGATATATATTTTCACACTATTTATTATTTATTCAGCAAATTAATTATCTAAAAAAATCTCATCTATTCAGTTAAGATCCATGAAATTTTAATTCAAGTGTTCGTTTGAAGCTGTAGTTCAACTTGGTTTTCATGAAAATTAAAATTTTATTTTTGTTTTAAATTAGTTTTTGGAACTGTTTAATATGTTTGTATCAAAATTAAATTTTAAAATATATAAAAATATATTTTAATATTTTTTTAAATAAAAAATATTTTTAAAAGTAAATTATTTGGGCTAACTTTGACTTAGCTGCTGCCATGTAATAATTTAATTATAAATAGAAGAAACAAAAATTAGCGAGCATTATCGGAAAGAAAACAGTAAAGAAGCGCTTGCAAAAACACTACTCGGCACTCTGCATAGAGATATTTTACAGATAGATAGAGTGGAAAGATAGAAGAAGAAGAGCCGGGCAAGTACCCAGCTGGCTTGCCATTAAATATTTTTGCATAGAAGAAATGGCTCCAGCACTATCTCTTAGGCCCTGTATCTCTGCTTCTTCTAGTAATTGGAGGTCTGTTCTCCTTCCCCCTCTCTTCCTCCCTCAATTTGTGTCCTTCCAGTCTTATCTGTAGCAAGAAGAAAACAATGGTTTGTTTTTGTTTTGAAACTGACCCTTTTGGATTTATCGCAGAAAGAAAGCGCTCGTTCGTTTTTCAGTTGGTTTATAAAGAAATGAGTGAAAAGTTTGAATTTTTTGAGTTCTTAGCTTGTCTTTCCATTGGAAATAAAGAAAGTTTTACCCATAAGTAGCATTTTTGAAGTGGGAATCAGATTATGCTGCATCTTATCACATGCCATATCCTGGTCCGATCATGTGATGATTTGCGTGATTGTCATTGCAAATAGTGTCTTCTTGTATGCTATTGGGTTGCTTCGTGTTAGCTGTGTCAACGAATTCTATTGCTTGAAATAATTACTGAGAAATGTGGTGCTTCTCTGTTTGTTATTTCTAAAGCAACTGAACTACAGCAAAAACAAAACAAAAATAAAAAAAAAAAATCAAACTTAAAACGCACCATAAAGGGTCTATTTTTTCGAGTTTTGTTTTGATAGTAGAGAGATAACAATGCCTGAATATTGTTTTATGTTTCAGCCAGCCAAAAATGCATGCTAATCCTTTCAATGCAAACATTAAAATCCATAGAAGATTGGAAGTAGTGGCTATGGGTATGTTGTCTCCTAGAAAGTTTTTGCAAAAGAGAAGGAAAGTGGAAGTATTTAAAGACGCGTCCGATGAAGCTGATCAGAAGAATTGGCGGAGACTGATGAAGCAAATCGAGGATACAGGTTCTGCAGTTTCTGTGCTTAGAAGGGAGAGAATCAAGAAAGATGGTCTTCCTAGAGACCTGGTTCTGGGCACGTTAGTTAGGTTTAAGCAGCTAAAGAAATGGGATCTTGTTAGTGAGGTATGCGATAAAGGAGCTAGTGCTTTTGTGTAAATTGTTGAGATGATTATTAAACTTAAGAGAGAAAACAGTTCAAAGATTTTGACCATTTATAAAGTGAAGTTGAAATTATGAATTCTAAGAACTAGTTGTAACTGAGTTACAGTAACTTTCGGGTTTAGTGTTCAATCACTTCCCGAGGATAATAGATTGTATTCATATCATAGGATGGATTGAAAAATCCCACCCAAAAAGACTGGGATGCATGTGAACCACGGTTCTTAAAGGTATAGCCAAGGTATTATTTCAATTGATCATCTTGACTGTTCTATTATTTCAGAAGGAAAAACATGGTCATGCTTAATTATCAAACCTAGGGTGTCAGCTTTTTGGTTTTAAGGAACCTTGTGTCTATCTTTTAGCTTTTTTTCTTTTATGAACAGGGATATATAAGAGATGGCTCGTTGATTTAATTTCTCCTTTTCTATGAATAAAATAAAAATTAAGTATCTGTCCTGAACTCATTCCTGCTAGTGTTTCTATGATTTGGATGTTTTCTGTGTTACATGCTAATCTACTTTATCTGCTAGATTTTAGAATGGCTTCAGTCACAGCATTGGTGGGACTTCAACGAAATGGATTTCCTGATGCTTATCACAGCTTATGGAAAGCTAGGGGACTTCAATGGGGCTGAAATGGTTTTGAGATCTATGAACACGAATGGTTATGTGCCAAATGTTGTATCACATACTGCACTTATGGAGGCGTATGGAAGAGGAGGCCGATATAACAATGCTGAAGCCATCTTTCGGAGGATGCAGACCTCAGGTCCTGAGCCCTCCGCTTTGACGTATCAAATAGTACTAAAAACATTTGTTGAGGTAGCATACCTTTCTAAAAACACAGTAATATGCATGTCAATGTGCATGTATGTATGCTCATCTTTATTTTGCATTTGTGTTCTTACTTGACTTATTTGTGAGTGATTTCAAACTCAGATTTTGTGATCCATATTCTAATGAAGTTATTAAAATACTAAGTTATGTACCTATCTTATGAGACAATGATGAAGGAAATTGCAATGTCCCTAGATATTTGGGCTAGGATGACAGCTGAAGTATCTAATTTCTCCCTGGCATGGTTGGAACCTTTGAATCATGAAATAGGTGCAGAACTAAAGGGAGTTTGACAATCAGCATTTGATGTTTTTGAAGTCTCAAAAACTTGCCTTTATTGTTTCACATTCGCTATTAAAATTCAGTCTGCAGCTTAAAGTGGTAATGAAATGTGATAGTTATGTTTTGCTTGTGGGTGTGCTGTGTGAATGAGTGTCTATATCACTATGTTTCAGAGGTTCCATGTCATCACTTTCACATCAAATTCAAGGAAAGGACAAGTTCTGTGTGTGTGTGAATGCATGCATGCTTGATTTATGTATATGTTTCAGAGGTTTCCATGTGTTGAAATCTGAAGCAAATATAGGAAAAAGTCATTCAAATGGGCTCTCACTGAAATACTATGAATTCTACATGGATTTCAACTGTGATCTGTGTCTATGCTTGTAGAACCAGCTGGAGGTTTTCTGCATTGCTTTCATGATTGTAAATGTCGGGTTTTATATGGATTTATATGTAATTCAATAAAAGCACTTTTCTTGGGGTATTTTTTTTATTTTTACATCTCTTGTGAGATTATTATCCATTTAAGGTAGAGTACCTTCAGATTTTGTGGTTCAAGGCATATGGGATGCAAATGACTTGACACGCTACTATCTGTAATTGTTTTCCTTGGGTTATCCTTTCCATGGTTCTTAAATAGTGTAGTGGATGCTTTTGTTTGATACATGTTTCAGTTTAGTGATTTTCTTTGGGATTTTGCTCCAGGGAAACAAATTTAAGGAAGCTGAAGAAGTTTTTGAGAGTCTTCTCAATAGAGAAAAATCACCTTTGGAACCGGATCAAAAAATGTTCCATATGATGATATATATGCAGAAAAAGGCTGGGAATTATGAAAAGGCTCGTAAACTATGTGCACTGATGGCTGAGCGAGGAGTTCCTCAATCCACTGTTACTTATAACAGTCTAATGTCATTTGAAACTAATTATAAGGAGGTTTCAAAGATCTATGACCAGGTAATATTTGAGGAATTATCTAATCTATGTTTCATATTCTTGGATTCGGAAAAAAGAGACATAGCTTGACCATGCAAGTCAATATTCAATTACAGCCAATGATATCACTACTCTTGAGACACTGTTCAGTGGTGAGAGAGTGAACAGTCTTTTAGTATGCTAGTATGGAAGTAAACATGAAAAAAAGGGGGGGTTTCTTTAGACATCACATGTAATATGCATGCTTGTGTAGTGGCTTTCTTCCAGAGGTCAAGACAGTTGGTCATTTTCAATTGGTCCTGGGGGATTTTTTTGTGATGCAAAACTTTGGAAGTGCTAATTGTGTTTTTTATTTTTATATTTTTAATCAGGATGTTATAAGATATGTGGTACATGTGTGATAGGGAATGGATAAAAAATGTTTTTGCATCATGCATCAAGTTGGTTGTGATGAAAATTTTACCATGCAATTTGAGTGAAGAAATTAACTAGTTGTGCATGGATGCTACTACCCCACCTTTTAGACATGCCCGGGTAGTCTTATAAGGCTTCTGTGGTTATCAAGGGTTTGTTTTATCTATTATTCAGTATTTCCATTTTGTCCTTCTTTCTATTCTCCTGTTGTAATGAACTTACTAGATTTTTAATTAAATTGCATATTTCTAGATGCAAAGATCTGGCCTTCGACCTGATGTGGTGAGCTACGCATCGCTCATTAAAGCTTATGGGAGAGCTCGAAGGGAAGAAGAAGCTTTAGCTGTTTTTGAAGAGATGCTGGATGCTGGTGTCAGGTGAGTAGAAAGACAAGAATTGTTTTTTCTCCATGTACATGTTTATCAAAAATAAATTAAAGAAACTCATCTTTGAAAAAGTTCTCATTATTAGTCAAGTTTTCAACATGATTCATAGAAGTTTTCAAGTACTGAAGGTTTACACAGGTTGAAGATGTGTTGCATTAAGGTGAAATTTTCCTTTAAACATTAACACAAGCATTAACTATCATCTAGTGAACTCCGGCCAGGAAGAAAAACAGATGAAAAGACATTCCATTAGTCCAATACATCTTATTGTATGCAGGATTTTTCAGCTACATGTTTTAGATTGAAGTTTCTTCAAGTTTTCATATTTCTGTTTACTGTGGCAAGGCAAGTCTGGCGTTCATTGTTCATTAGCTAGATAATGCTGTAAATTTAATCGCATATTGTTAATTGTGGGAGTTACCCTAAAGCTGTGCTATCTTGCAGGCCAAGCCACAAAGCTTATAACATCTTGCTTGATGCATTTGCTATCTCCGGAATGGTGGAGCAAGCTCGAGTGGTGTTCAAGAGCATGAGAAGAGACAGGTAATGTTTCCCAGTCTGAAACAAACATAGTTCATTTCAATATCATGTTACTGATGGAGTTCTGTTTAAGCAATCCACGTGTATGTTTGCTTACAAGGTGCATCTCATAAATAAACAGGGCCTACATAACATATTAACTGATCTTGGGGTGGCATACCATATTTTCTCTTTTCTTTTATGTACCCCACATGTCCACTCTTTGAGTATCTTGGAATGCAGCCACAAATTGCAAGGTTACATTCTTATATTTTGGGCCATAAGGATACCACTCCACAAGTTTAATCACTGTAATAGACCAATCACATGGATATACAAACAGATTATAGAAAGTGAGTCCAGCCACACGCATTGCAAGTATTTCTCTTTTGACAAGTTGTATGTTAGTCAAACTTTTTATTGAGTATGGCAAACTTCTGTCTATATGTAATGCAGATGCACCCCAGATCTTTGCTCTTATACAACGATGTTATCAGCTTATGTGAATGCTTCTGACATGGAGGGTGCTGAAAATTTCATCAAAAGACTGAGACAAGATGGTCTAAAACCCAATGTCGTCACTTACGGGGTACTGATCAAAGGGCATGCCAAGGTAAATAATCTCGAAAAGATGATGGAAATATATGAAGAAATGCAGTTAAACGGTATCAAAGCAAACCAAACAATTCTCACTACAATAATGGACGCATATGGTAAGAACAAGGATTTTGGCAGTGCTGTTGTTTGGTACAAGGAAATGGAGCATCATGGGGTCCCTCCTGACCAGAAGGCACAGAACATTCTTCTATCTCTGGCCAAGACAGAGGATGAACTAAAGGAAGCCAATCAACTTGTTGGGCATCCAGATGATTGTGGTATGCAAAGCATCAATGGGGCATCTAGGTTTGCAGATGAGGATGGCAGTGATGATGAAACAGATGACGAGGACAACTATGATGAAGCTGACAAGAATGACGACGAGGACGATTGTGATGGAGTGGATGATGCAGCAAAGATAGTTTCATACAGTAAGGAGCGTGAAGACTTGATATTTCTTGATGGAGATAATCAGCATAACTTGGAAGCACTACATGCTCTTACTGTCGTTGATTTGTAAATTTGTGGACAGTTTTCAGCTGTGAAATATCTTTAGGTGACACAATAAGCTAGAGTTGCTTCATGGCTAATCAATTTTTTGTTGTATTTTATTCTTATGAAATCATTTTTTTTATTAAATATATATATATATATATATATATAATAGTGCATGAGAGAACTTCAGGGCGGGAAGGGAAATCTTTCTGATACTCTGATAGAGCCCAAAATTTGCTGTTTTTATTTTTATTAATGGAACCATGACGTCCAATCTCTCTACAGGTTAGTTTGCGTTTAGGATATCAGTTGTCAGAACCTTACAATGCTTTGCAAGTTAAATACTTTGTCACAGAAACGCTTGAAGCTGCTGTAGATGAGCTGAGGGAAGCACAAAGTTTGTATTTTTATATATATATAATTGGAATGTCTAGGCTAGTGTCTAGTGTTTGTATCACAATTAATCTTCAGATCTATTAAATATTTTATAAGTCCAGTGAATAAATAAAATACCATGAGATGACAATCATTCATACAAAAACTCGAGCTCGTGAAGAAAACAAGTACTTTGTCCGCGCAGCACATCCCATCAAACAAACAAATCCTTCTTTAAAATGAATAGTGATTTGAAGATTTTCTATCAATAACAGCACGGCATGTTTGGAATCTTAAAGTTTCAAACCCTCTTAATTGAATTCCATTTCGAGGTTCAAAAGAAATTTTATGTTTGCAATTTTTTTTAGTGTTAAGTTTCTCTAAAAAATACTATAAAAGTAAAGTAGAGATGAGTTCCTCTAATTTATAACTTTTAAAAAATAATAATAATAATAAAATTTGTTTTTCTAAAATATTTTTTCTGCCCATTTGTTTATAAAACACTATATTTGAATTTAATTATAATGGAGTTGATTACAAAAAAAAAACCCCTGTAAGAAAACATTTGAATAGCAGAGACAGTCATATTCCATGTTAACTAATTGTTTTATTTAGAAATAATAAAAAAGTAATTAGATGTTGATTGAAACTAAAAGTTTATTTTATATCACCTCCATTACTGTTTACCATTTACATTAATAGTAATGAGGTGGGTTTTTTTTTCAACCCCCCTCTTTTTTTGCCTTCATTATTTTTCTTTAACGTATTCCTTCAATATTTTAGAGTTTGTCTTCATAAATCAATCGTTTCAATTTGTTTTGTACGAGGTTATCAAACAAACATCCTACATTTGTTTTATGCTTATTTTTACAAGTGTCAATTTTTATTATAGTAAAATAAAGTAAAAATATTTTTTTAAGAAAATTTAATAGAATTTATCGCCCAAATCACGAATTTAGTGGGTTAAGTCATGAAATTTAAGTTAATTCAATAGATTGACATTTCAATTTTAAAAAGCAAAGTTATGTTAATTTTTTTTTTTAAAGTTAGATCATGTCTTTTATCAATTGCTTAAGTTATCTTTGGACCCATCAAGTCGACTGATAATATCTAGAGAACTCCCATAAGGTTAACTTGTTGATCTCATTTAATAACAATGTCAAATAGTCCTTGTAACCTAAATATTTTTTTATTAAAAAAATTCTTGATTCAAGTCATAGAGTAGCGCGACTTTCTTTAAACTAGTTCACATAAATAACTTAATTTAAACTTTAATAAATATGTATATTATATGGTAGATTTATAAAGAAACTAAAATAGGTAGCACAATTTATGTAGCAAAAATATCTCAGACCTAGATTTTTTTACATTGTAGATTGGAGTAATAAAATTATAATTTTGCCCTTATGAACTAAAATAATTGGCTTATAAAATCCCATCATATTATAGATTTGATTATTTTTTAATTTTATTTTAAATAACTTATAAAATCAAAATATTGTTTTTCAATTTCATCCTCTATTTTTTCACTTGTCAAATTTTATCTTTGTTTTTTCTATTGCTATTTGCTTTTGTTTTTAATTATTTTTGACCTTGAATTTGTTTTTCAAAATCATCTCGTAATATTTGATTTCATTTTGTTTTTATGTCAATTTTTTGTTTTGTTTTTCTATTACTATTTTTTCTTAGTTCTTTTAATTGAAACTTTCCTTTACAATTGCATCCCTTGATATTTTGTTAATTGAGGATTTGACTTCATAATTTTTTCAAAAAAAATTCAAGTTTGCTTTTTAGATGGTAATTGTCATCTCAAGCTATATATATATATATATATATATATATATATATATATATATATAGATAATGTTATCATTCAGTATTTAAGTTTATTGGGGGACAAGACTTCATTATTTTTGTTTTTTTACTATTGAGTTATCATGATTTTATATGTTAGGTTGCATGGTTAACAAATTAATTTATTACTGCCATCCATTTTTTATTATATTAAATAAACTTATTAAATACAGTGAGAACTTATAAAAAAAGAAAAAAAAAAAGAGGAAAGGTCCGTGTTATAGTTGGAGAAATATTTAATCCGAGGCAGACGACCAGCAATATAGTATTCGACTAAATCCCAATCCTCTACGGAAGCCTGAAAAAAAAAAACATTTTCCTTAACCGACTTGTAATTCATCAATTCCTATATAAACACGCAAGACCAGACCAAATCTCCTAACTCAAGCATCCTCTTCTCCTCCAACAAAATACGATGGCTAAATTTCCAGCGCCATGCAAAGATAAGAGAGCTGATCAGAAGATTATCACGAGCTTCTCCGAGCTAGAAATAGACCTGGTCTGGCTACTGGTACAGATGAGCAACAGCGATGGCAGGCTGAAAAACAACCAGAAAGACGACGCAGAACATAGATCATGTGAGGGCGATGCAAGCAATCTCCCTTCACTTTTCCATACCATCTCTGAAGAAGAAGAAGAAGAAGAAGAAGAAGAAGAAGAAGAAGAAGAAGGAGAGATTTATCCCATGAGAAGGAACAAGAGGTCTAGGTCAATAGATCATATTTACCAGGTTACTGAACCAGTTCTGCAGGGTTTTGTCTGCAGCAAGAGGAAGAGACTCTCCTGTTGATTATGGCGGATTGCTCCTCCTGATTTCTTGAGTCAAAGTTCAAAATAGCACCTTGAATTCTGTGGGTAATAGCCAGATCCTCGAATGGAGCTCGAAGATTAAGCAACAGTTGACGATGTTTCTTTTTTCAGAAGACTAAATCGAGAATGTTTTAGCTCTGCACTGGTGAATGGCCTTGCGTGTTCTTGGAGGTCCCTTTCAATGCTTTTGCTTAATTCTTCTTCTTCTTAAATCTAGTTTTATGATAATTAAAGTGAATATTAGTTAAACGTTCGATGGTTTAAATTTAAAAGGAAAACTAATATGATACAAGCTCATCTACCCTAAATTATCATCGGCTGTTTCAAGAAATTCTGTGTTTTGTATTTTTGAGTTTATTACAGGCTAGTTGATGAAACATTAGATGAGACTGGTGTTTTACTTTTAGTAGAATATGCCATTGACTTCACTTTTAAGAAGAAGAAAAGGTTATAATTTTTTTTTGAGGAGACAAAGTGCCTGTTTGGCCAAATTTTGATTTTTTTTTCATTTTAAATGAAATATTTTTAGTGTTTTTAGATCATTTTGATGTACTGGTGTCAAAAATAATTTTTAAAAATAAAAAAATATTATTTTGATGTATTTTTAAACAAAAAGCACTTTCAAAAACAACCGCAACCACACTCCCAAACACCCTTAAACTCTTTATTTTCCTTGACCAAAAACTTGTGAAAATTTTGATAAAAATCATTTTTTTTTCATTGGCGATTTGTGAAACTGATTTTTATTTTTAAAATGAAGCAAATTATTTCTCTCTTGCATAAATCTTTTTATTAGCAAAGTAATTTGTTTTGTTGAAATCAAGAAAACTAGTATTTTATGGCTATACAACTGGATCATTTTCATGTGCTGATGTCAAAAATAATTTTTAAAAAATAAAATAAAAAATTATTTTGATACATTTCTAAACAAAAAATATTTTTAAAAATAACATCAACTACGCTTCTAAATATATCATTACTTGTTTGCGTCGACACCAAATTGCCTTGAAATTACTTTTCTTTTCAAAAGTATTGTGGTTTGTGTTCAAATAATTTGGTTTTAAAATATAGATCAATGTGAATTTTTTTAAGCATTTTTCATTTAAAAATATATTAAAATAATTTTTAATATCAATATATAAAACAATATAAAATCATTCAAATGGTTTTAAAGTATAACTCATTGATTTTTTTTTGGTTTCAAATTATTTTTTATTTGAAAATATATTAAAATAATATATATATTTTATAAAAAAAAATTAACACCACTATATTAAAATAACATAAAAAATTGATTTAAAACAAAATAATATTTTTTTAAAAACAAATTCTAAAAACGTAAAAGTCTAGCTCATTATACAATATACTAAAAGACATCAGACATTCACTGTAGCACCAGGCTCAGCGCACTGTGGACTCGCCATTTTTCATCCGTGCGTTGCGCGAGTTCGTCCGCCTATTTTTTTTCCCCCTTTTGAACAGTGATTTAACAAAAAAGCTCCCCGAAAACGACAAAAAACGTCGCCTGACCGAGGGGCTCTGTGGTCATTACGCACGTCGGACCGGACCAGACCGGACCGGTCCGCCCCGCCGGTCTTCTTCTTATTTTATTATTTTTCGGAATGGGCTAAATACGGTTTTAGCCCATAATAAGACAAAAAAAGGTGCCTTTCGGAACAGGGGCAAGACGGTAATTGACCTCATTTTTTATTATTTTTTTCGGTGGTTGTCAGTGCGTGTTGGGCACGCGCTAGCAGGTTTTCCGCCCCACCCCTTGTTGAGGTGGCGCATGCGACGTGTTACGGTGGCCGGAGACGCGGTTCCGGAGTCTCTCTCAATGCGCCACCGTGTGTTCTTCCTTCCGCAGAGGCGCGTTGCACCTAAAAATATATGTGGACACGGCAGCGGCCGGTTAAAGCCGCTGGTCACGTTTCTCTCTCTCTCCTGCACGTAAAAGTGCAGGAGAGCCCCCCTTATATTAACCTTTTTCACTTCAGTCCCGTCACTTTCAATTTCGTTTCTGGTATATAAGTTTTGATTTATTTCTATTGGGTCCTCCGATTGGAATTAATTCAGTGTCCATATTTCAATTTGGTCCCCCTTCTTTTAATTTCCGGATTGAATTGAAAAGCGATGAATTTATTATCTACTATTTCAAGCATCCATTTGTTTATAATGAAAAAGGTAAGATCTTGGCTCTTCAAACTTCAATCTTCTGGTGCAGTTTTTCTCTTTTCTTAAGAAAAAAATCATTTTCTCTCTGCAAATTCCCTCTCTCAAAAACCATAAAATTAAATTTCTTTTTCTCATTTGAAAAACTAGCGACCGACTTCCTTTTCTTCTCTTCCATTCCCTTTGATGAAGAGGTTGGAAAATCTCTCTTCATGAACAAAGATCAAGATTAAAATGCAAGACTCGGATGATCATCCAGCCAGGAGGTGCGGGCCTGATCAACTCGAAATGCCATCTGGGTGGAGATTTAATCCCTCCGATGAAGTACTGGTCATTCATTATCTCTCCAAGAAAAGCAAGAACGAGCCACTGCCATGCCCATATGCAGTTCTGGAATGTGATCTTTATGGCAGAGAACCTAATGAGATATGGAAGGAATTTGGCGGAGACAGATTGAAGGAAAAAAAAGACCTAGACGTGGGTCTCTTTTTCTTTACAAGATTGAAGAAGAAGGGTGGAAGCTCGAGAATTGATAGGTCAGTTGGTAATAATGATGGCACCTGGCATGAAGACCGTGCTCTTCGTAGCATTGTCTGTACAGAGACAAAAAAGATCATTGGGTCGAAGAGAAGATTTACTTACAAGAGTAGCAGGAGCCATAATCGTGGCAGAGTAAGCTGGCATATGTGTGAGATTAGTCTTCCTGGTAATTCTAGCGATCATGTGGTGTGCCGGTTGAAAAGGAAAGAGAGAAAGTCAGTGGAATCTGGAAGAGGAGATGCAGGAGTGGAGAATGAAAATGGTCAAGGTGCTCCGAAACGTCAGAGAACAGTTTCTCGGGCAGATCAAGCAGGGCCTAGTTTCTTTAACAGCGATAGAACCCTAGAATCTAATGAGGCAAAGAGAAATGGTAGTGGACGTGGCAAGGAAATGGTTGCGATTAATTCAATAGAATCTGGAAGAGGGGATGCAGGAGTGGAGAATGACGATGATGAAGGTGTTGAAAAACGTCAGAGAACAGATTCTTGGACAAATCAAGAAGCAGGGCCTAGTTTCTTTAACAGCAATAAAACCCCAGAATCTTACGAGGGAAAGAGAAATTCTACTGTGAGTGGCGCGGAGACGGGGGCCTCAATTGGTGGTGGTGGTGGTGGTGGTCATTCTTTTGATTTGAATATAGAGTGGACTAATCCGGATGAAGATGACACCTCAGATAGTGATGCCAAAGATTCTGCTGAATGATGGAAACCGTTTGCTGAAAATCCAGAAGCCACAGGCTATCCGAGCGAGATCATCTTGTTTTCCGGCCAGGTTTCAAAATCAGAACGAAGTGGTTGCTAGTTGAAAGAGATTACGGATAAGTTCACTTTCATTTGTGTTCAAGATGCTTCAACTTACTGTAGTAAAAAACTGTTCCTTTGCTTATATTCTTACCAAAAAATGGCGATTCTAGGGTTTAGACATTGATAACGTTGGCACAATGTGGCTGAAAATGATTGAAACTGGTGTATTTTCTCATCTTGTCAACTCATATGATGTTCGTCCCTTAAGAGAGGTCAGGGGTTCAATCCCTACTCTTGTATGGAGCTGACCATTTGGGGAGCACTTTCACTCCATTCGAGTCACCCGTCGCTGAACGTGGATTAAATGCGGACCAGTTGTCCAGTGACACCGCGTGGTTTATACCAAAAAAAAAAAAAACTCATATGATGTTAAATATGAAGAATTCTAAGAAACTAAGGGCACAGAGGCTTAGCAAAAGCTTTCGCCATGGCTGATAACTCTCAATCCACAAACAATTCCCGTGAAGAAGGCTACCCCGAGAAAACTGAAAACCCAGAAGACTCTACTTTGATGCATCATCATGCTATCGATCTTTAAAAAGACCCATGAGAGCTTCTTCGACCCTGTCAAAGTCCAAGTTCAAGCTCATTCTTTCCTTCTACTGTTTAGTTTAAATTACATGGTATTTTTTTCTTCAAAATTCTATATATGTGGTCAATTAAAAAGTTTAATTTACTATTGAACAATGTAGTTCAAGGTTGAAAAAAAAACGACAAGATAAAATTTTATATGTAAATATAATAAAGAGGATGAAATTGAAAAAATAATAATTAAAACTATCCAAAATAAAATAAACAAAGAAATAAAATGATGATAAAATATATATAGGATTAAATCAAAAATAAAATTCAATTATATAAATCAATTTATTTTAAAAAAAAAGTGATTACAAAAATAAAAACTAAACTCTATTTTAAAAAAAAAAAACAATTGTTTGTGTAGTTATCAAACCAAGGAAGAAGAAAAAAAAAATACAAGAAGAAAGTGATCACAACTCTATAATATTTGGATTTTGGGAGGACTTTGTAAAGTATTTTTGAAAAAAAACAAATTTATTTTGTTCTAAATAAAATATATTTTAATGTTTTTAGATTGTTTTGATATATTAATAATATTACTTTAATATATATTTTAAAAAACATATTTTAAAAAAAATAACCAAAAATGTGTATTTTCTGTGGTTGATAACAGAAAATCACAAAGAAAATTAGTTTTTCACCTTCATAGCCACTACACGCAATGCGTTCCACAAATACACTGACAACTTTTCCTTTTGTTTGCTATTTATTTATTAATTAAATTAAGAAATCATTACGGAGACAGGAAAGCTTATAGAGCAAAGTTGATTTAAAAAGAAAAAAGAAAAAGAAAAAATAATTGTATTGTGTAAAAAATTATGAAAATACTGGATGCCCTTATTAAATTTAAAACTGATAAATAAATATAGAAAAAAAACAATTTTTCTTGAAGTGATTTTTTCAAGAAAAACAAAAAGCACTAATTCACTATTATAATCTAGAATTAAGGCATATCTGGTTTTCCACATTAACTAGTTTATTTTAATAATTTAATTTTAATTTCCCCTAAATTCACCAGTTTGGATATGACTAATCACTTGAAATCACACAAAAATAAATATAAAACATGTTTAATATTATGGTTGTGATTTATGTTTAAAATATTTTTATTATTTTAAAATATATTAAAAAGTATATAAATAATTCAAAGTAAAGAAAAAAAACATATTGAAAAAAAATGAAAAAATAAATATTCTGAAACTCGATATAAAGTATAAACCTAGTGCAGTTCAATCGTCTTCTCCATTTCCAAAACCCTCTATTGCCTTTGCCTGCACCGCAACGCTCCATCCTCCTTTACTTTTCTTCTACTCTCTCAGAAAACACAACTGCTAAAATGGGCAAGAAACGAAAGCCCACTTCCAAACCCCAACAATCCTCCTCCTCTAAACAACCCAAAATCGAAAAAACCCCGCAGCCTCCACCACCTTCTTCAGAATCCGAAGTAGTAGTAGAAGAAGAAGAGGAAGAAGAAGAAGACAGCTCCTCATCAGAAACAGGGTCGGAGGAGTCCGAATCGGAAGAGGAGGAATCCGAATCCGAAGAGGAGGAGGAGGAATCTAAATCAGAATCAGAAGAGGAGGAATCTAAATCAGAATCCGAAGAAGAAGAGACTGAAGATTCGAAACGAGAAACCATAAGCAAACTATTACAACCCTTCACTAAAGAAGATCTTATCAAAATCCTCAAAGAAGCAGCCTCCACTGACCCATGTATCGCCACAGAAATCTTCAACTCCGTCGATTCGGACCCAGTCCACCGCAAAATCTTCCTTCACGGACTCGGTTGGGATGTCAGCAACGAAACCCTTATCTCAGTTTTCAAAAAGTACGGTGAAATTGAGGATTGCAAGATTGTAAATGATAAGGCCACTGGTCGCTCAAAAGGGTACGGTTTTCTTCTCTTTAAAACGCGAATTGCTGCGCGGAAAGCGCTTAAAGAACCACAAAAGAAGGTGGGGAGTCGAATGGTTTCGTGTCAATTAGCGTCCTTAGGAAAGGGGCAGAATCAGAAACAGGACAATAGTTCTGATGTTAGTTTGAGGAAATTGTACATAGGGAATGTGGGTCCGCAGATTAGCGTGGAGAATCTTAAAGAGTATTTTGCTCAGTTTGGAGAAATTGAAGATGGGCCATCGGGTTTTGATAAGAGTACTAGGAAGTTTAGGGGTTTTGCCTTCATTGTTTATAAGAGTTTAGAGGGGATTAGGAAGGCATTAGAAGAACCTGTCAAGTTTTTTGAAGGTATAAAGTTGCAATGCTCACTTTCTACTAAGAATAGCAGTGGTGGTGGTGGTAATACTAATGTTGCGGAGGCGTCGAGTGCTGGTGCTGGTAACAATGCAGGAATTGTGCAGGGCAATATGGGAATTCAGGGTCTATTGAATCAGGGGATGATGGGGCAGAGTATGAATCCAACAGGTGCAGTTTTCTTGGGGCAGAATCCTGCATTGGGGGTTTTGAATCCGATGCTGGGTCTAGGTGTTGGTGTTGGTGCAGGTGGGATGCTGAATCAGACAGGGTTGAGTCCATTGTTTCCTGGTGGGGTTTCGCAGCCTTTGAACAGAGTTGGGAATGCTGGTCCTTCTATTGGATTGGGTGCAGGGTTTCCCACACAGCATGGGGTTAATGCTATAAGCAACAGTATGATTGGTAGTTATAATTCTCAGTCTGCTTTGCAGGGATTGGGTGCTTATCAGAGTTCTCAATTGAGTCTACCTTCTGCATCAGCAGCAAGGTCTCAGCCTGGCATTGGATCTGTGCCGAGTTATTTTGGGCGCTAGGTGAGACATCTGGTGGATCCCAATGATATTTCTACCTCTTCTTAGTGCAGTTAGAATAACAATATGAATTTTACCTTTCTGTGTAACCTGGTTTCTATATTGTTCGAGGTTTTGACATCGTAAATTTGCTGTCCCCAATATTAGTGCATTTGATACTTGTAACTGATGTGGCTGTAAAGTTTATGTCTGTACACTTTTACTTGTTTATATATATTGACAATGAGAGCATGAATTTAGGGTCCTAGTTGAACTGATAAACACAGTGAGAATCGTGACTTTTGTACTCAACTTTGTTTATATTATGAAATCTGTAATTTTACGGTTTGAAGAAGTATAGGAGGGGATGTAGTTGTTGCTGCTGGATTTTCTTGCCAGGAGTTAGTTTTTGTCAGCCTTTTGACAACACATGGCTGGAGTTGGGGAAATTTGTGTTTTTCTCATTGTGTAAAATGGCAAATGGCATTTGAGATAAAAAGAAGGTGATAATTTATGGAGGAGATTGATTTTTGGCAAAAATGGCAAAAAGGGGTAGATTGATCATGAGAGAGTTGGGAGAATATATGGAGATTAGCTTGTGGGAGAGCTATGATTGACGGGCTAGTTTAATTAAGAATGTGATCTGTGGTGTTGGGAGTAGGATTCTCTTTTGGCACAATGTGTGGACCATGGTGTGCTGCTGTATTTCAATGATTACAAGCAATGCATGAAGCTCTGGCCAATTGGTGCCCATATAGATGGACGAGTCCAATTATTACCAGAAAAGATTGGTAACTTGATATCTCATCTTGCTATCAGGGATTTGTCTTTATCTTGAATTTCTTGCTCGTTGCAAAGATTCTTTTTGATGGGTTTCTATATCCACCGAGGTTGAATAGGAACCCTTCTTTCGATTTATCGATGATGTAGGTTTTAGAATTTGGCTTTTGCTGCGAATGTGATCATAACAGGATGCTTAGACCTGCTAGACACCAGGGAAATGGGGGATACTGATTCAAGTTCATAGTAACATCATGTACCTGGTATTCATCTGTTCGATAAACAAATTGCTAAGAATTCTCAATTTCAGCAAAACAAGTGTTTCAAGAAGTTATCAGCTCCCTAATTTCCGGAACACATTTCAATTCTTTGCCTACACTTGAAGTATAGCTGCTCCTGGATGTTATGTCTTTAATGGATTTGCTTTTTCCTCCTTTGAAATTCGTTGTTACATTGAATTTGGTTCCATTAAATAACAATCTCTTCTGCTGATTTTATGTTGCAGCCTCGCTGGACACCCAGATGGAGGTAGCACACCATGAGAGAATACGAGGAGCTGAAAAAGACATTCAAGAGCTGAGCCATTGCATCAAGGATTACAGGTATCCATGGTTAGTAGAGTTAAGAAGGGAGGTGGAATGAATATCGGCACTGCAGACTTTGTGCTCCTAGCAATTTGTTTATCAAACAAAGTAATGGCTATTGAACACAAATAAACAGTATCAACACAAGGCACCCTGTTCGTCTTGAAAACCCTAACATGTGCACTTTGATAGTTTTATTCGTTTTCAAGTACCCTGTTTGAGATTCCTGTTATAAATAAATTATTATTTGATCCCTTTGTTTTTAGTAAAATAACTAGTTAATCCCTTTGTTTGGAACCCGATCCCTTAATTATGTTTTTCATGACAATATATGTAAATCTCTAGGAAGACAATGTTATCCATGTTCTAATAACAGAGTTTTTTTTAATGGTAAAAGGTATTTTTATTTTTCGAATATGTATAAATGTAACTAAATTTTATTTTAAAATATTTTTGAAAACATATTTTTATATTGACATGATATATCTTGAGACTCTTTAAATTGAATTTTGTAAACTAAAGGGATGAAAGAATTTTCTTTCTATATGTATAATATGTTTTTATTTTATATTAAAAAGATTATATGTACATGTTTTTATTTATTTATTTTTTGTAGCTAAATTTGTTTTAAGCACAAATCAAAATTTATGTATACATGTAATTAAATAAATTAAAAATTATGAGCTAATAAACAAATGAATTATTAATGCTAACTATTTTAAAAAAAAATCAAGAGATAGATATAAATCAAGATATTTAATTTTGCAAAACAAGATATTTACCCGGCTGTGTTTGCAAAATCTTGTTAATCAATCCAATATAATGATAATAGAAATAGACATACATATTAAATTATTTTAATAAAATAAAAGAAAAAATATATTATATAAGACTGCATATTAGAAATATTATTTGAAGATATTTTTTAAAATAAAGTTCATCTATATAGAAGATAAAAAAAAATATAGATGAATGAGAAAAATCACTTTAAAAATTAATTAAACACACAAAATAATTGTTTTAAAAATCTCTATCCAAAAAAGATAAAATAAATAAATCATAGATGAGTGATATTAATTATAACATAAATTTAAAAATTAATTAAAAAGAGACATTAAAAAGTCAAAGTAAATCTAAAAAATAATAGTCTAAGTATTATGACTTAACTTGTCAAACATGTGACCCAAATTATATTGTCAAATAGGTTAAATATTTTTTTCTCTTAAATTTATACTTAACCTATATAGAAAACATAAAAAAGAAGGAAGAGAAGCTTATGCAAGTAGGTGGACCTTGAAGCCCAAACCCTTTTTTTTGGTAAAAAAAATCTTAGTTAAATCATTTCAATTCAGAAACATGACATCAATATTCTTGGATCACCCACAAACTAATTTATCAACTCAAAATACCTGAAAAAGATCCAAAAACTCGAGATCAAATAAGATTAAATTTATTTTTCTAGACTTAGAGCTATTTTTCTAAAAATATTGAGGATGTAAACAACTATCACCAAGCTCCTCTCATTTCATTGGATTTGTGGGGAAAAAAACCTTAAGCCATTACAGGTCATTGGAACAACAAGTTGTTTGGTGTTTTTAGAACATACCAAGTAAAGCCCATCCAGGACAAAACTTTACACCATAAACATCAAGGAAGGGAATAATGAATCAATGCATGATTTATTTTTTTAGTTGCAAAACTATATAATAGATAAATTGTTTGAGTCATTGTTAACACTTGATGTTTTAATAAAAAAAAACTTGTATAAATTCCTTCTTGCACCGTTAACCATATGAAACAGTGAATCTTATAAAGAACAATTTTGATCTAAACATTGTTTTGAAAATGTTTGAATCCACAACAATATATGTTGTTTTTTAGAGAATGATGGTAGAATTTAACAGTGAATGTTCTATCTTTAGTGAGACTCCATACATTGACATCTCTTTTTTAGATTGACACATTTTAATAGAATTAAATAAAGGTAGCATGAAAGTGATATGTTAAATTTTAAAGCTTTTAAGAGTCATTTGTTAGTTCAACTTCAAACTCCAGCCACCTTTCAAATTATTTCTCTATTGTTGCAACTATTGCATTAAGTGATAAAGATAACATATACAATCTTGTATATGAGTTTTTGAGGGTTGAGTTCCCTGTATATTTATCACTCTAAAATTATGTTGAAGTTTTATATTCAATATCATAACTACATCTACTTTATAAAGCCATAACTACTAGAAGATTAGATTATGTTATTGACATGATTCTCTAACACATACTAGATAATTGTTGCTTTTCTAAAAATTGAATCCCATTTTGAATGTCTAACTGATATGTTTTGCAAATCAAAATCTTTCATTTGTCATTACTAGGAATACTCATATATCACAACACTTTATCATTTATCATTACTAGGAATACTCATATATCACAACACTTTATACAACATTGACTTGTTCTTAACCAACAAGGAACCAATTGTTGATTCTCCTATATTTTTCTCTTTGGTAACAATTTATCACTCTAAGTTTACAAATCTTTCTTCATTTACCAATACTAACCTATAAAAATCTCTTCTGAATAGATATTAGCACCATATATACTCCTTTTTAGCATATAAATATGCATATGAAATATATTGGAAGAGAGAATAATATCTTTTTATGAATCATAAATGTTTAGGCATGCTTAACAATTTACCTTTCCAAAGTAAAAATCTACTTTAAAACTTAGAAATCATAGGCTTACAAGTGGAAACTCACTTTGGACTTGACCCTAAATGTATGCCTAAATAAGATAGTGACAAATAGTCATGTTTGTGATAAATATCATTTGCTAACCCAATACAATATTCCTCGTCAAGATTAATACCAACAACCAGACTCTTATGGAATTTATTTTTCAAACCTAAACATATTCCAAATCAATATAGAATTTGTTTGACTATTTGTAAGAAGTTTAGAGAAGCTAGAAAGAAAAATAAAAGTGTCGTCAGTACACTACAGATGAGTGAAATAATCTTCATGCTCCAGTTCAACTCCCCTTAACCACTTTATATGTGATGCTCTCTTGAAAAGAAAAGTACCAATAGGCCTTCTATTTCTAAATTAAATAAGAATGAAGTGATTAGATCTCACTGATGAATACCTTAATTTATATGAAATTTTTTGATAGAGAATTATCCACAAGAATACAAAGCTTAGTTATAGACATGTAAGTGCCAATCATTTGTCTATATTTTTATTTGAATCCCATATAGCCCATAAGCTCTTTTGAACAGTCTAATGAGAAAGGATCAAAAGCTTTATATAAATCTATTTTGAAGATCATTCTTGTCTTCCTATTAATTCTCAAATCATGCATTAACTTATTCATTGTCATGGCTCCACCTATAATTTGGCAACCAATAATAAAAGTTATGTGGCTATATCACTAACCAAGTTATATATAACACATCAGAGCCTTATAAAGAGAATCTCTTCTAGTATTTATAAATTCCACCTAACATGTTGATAGGCTTATAGCTAGAGAAACCTTTCATGCATTTAACTTTCAGGACCAATGCAATATAAGCCAAATTCACTATATTTGGTAATATTTTATTTCTAAAAAAATTCAGAAATTAAGTCAAATAAGCCATTGAAAATTAAATTCCAAGACTTTTCTATAAAACTTGAAATTAAAACCATCTTGTCTTGAACTTTTTAAACCATCACAATTCTAAAAAAATGTTTTTGATTTCTTCCATTAAAACATCTTGCTCTAGCCAAGTAAACTACCCAAGGCTCAATTGTTTATATCCTATAAAACCTAAACTCTCTCTTTAAGAATTTAGCTTATGGAATGAAAGCCAAAAATTGCTTTCTTAATTCCACTAAAAGTGTTAAAATACTATCCATTATATTCAAGTAATAGAATATGGTTACGAGCATTCCTGAGATTTGCAACGATATAGAAAAACTTTATATTTTGATCACCTATCTTACACCATTGCTTCCAAGCTTCTTGCCATAAAAAAACTTTATATATTTTTGCTTATTCTTCATTGTTTGAATATCAACCCATTCATATTATGAGCTTTATCCGTTGATAACTCTAAAGACTCTAATTATTGTATTTTTATCTTGTATATATTATAACCTTAATTATTGATCTTTAAAATTAGTGTGGTTTCATTCTCTCAATCTTTGAGCCATAAAATTCAACTGTTTTGTGAACTTGAATTTGTTTGGAAAATTATTGTAAGCAATTATTATATAAAGATTTAATTATGTTTATGATCTAAGAGTGATACAATTAGCAGTTGAGAAAACAAATATACCTTAATATTTTATCTTTCTCATGATAACATCCCTAAAAGTAAAATATAGTGATAAATCAATGCCTTAGGAAACAACTTTAATAAGAGATTATGGAGCTTTGATTGACATGTTGTTGATAAGAATGCACAATCAATATGACTCATGGAACCTCTATAAAACCGTGCACACTTCCCACTTGTTAATGACCATTCAACTAAAATGTAGACCTTTAAGAATGACTTAAAATATCTAGGACCAATCGTTGATAAAACTATTGTATTTGTCATTCTATGTTAGTGTTTTGTTAAAATAAAAAAAAATATCATTCCATATTAAAAATGAAACCACACTCATTTTAGAGACTAATAATAATAAAAAAAATTTAGTAAAGCAAGACATGATACTTCCATAATGTCTTTCATTACTGCAACCAACTAGGAGCATAGACACCTACAACTTTACATGAAAAACTGGAAGCACCATTCTAACCATAAAATGCAATCCATCCTTCACTATATTCTACAGTAGTCACTACAAATTTTGGGTTGTCCCATAATAAAAACATGTCTCTTGAATGACCTTCTAAGACATTTCCCTCACCAATAAACATCTTTACCATTCCATAAGTTTGTAATAAAATCATCTAAATAGTTAGATATCTTAGTTCCCAATGATAAGTAAATATCTACATCATGATCATAGAAATCTTTTGTGATAATATTTTTTATTTTTATTGGCCATATCAAGACTAAATATATATATTGAAACAACTAAAGTGCTCTTAAAAGTAACAAAAATAATTAAAATTGGTGTCACTATGTTTTTTTTTGTTTTTTTTTCACAATATTGTTTTTTTGGTTATTATTAGGTTATCTTAGGGGTAATTTAATATTTGATCAAATATATAAAAAAATGATTAGGGTACATATGGCACCTCATGACATCCAAAAATATCTTTATGTCATGTAGGTGGAAGCTTTGTCATGTTTTTCTTCTTCTAGTGGTGTAGTGTAAGCAAGCATGGTTGTCCACATGTGGCGTTTCATGACATCCAAATATCTTTTTTTTTTTCTTTTTTAACCTCTCTTATCTCCTAAAAATTAAAATTCTATCTTTTTTTGTTATTGATATTTGAATTTTAGTCTTTATTTTTGAATTTTTTTTTAATAAAAGTTTTATTTGTTTTTAGTTTCATTCTTCAATTCTAATTTGTGAAATATTATTTGTTTTTCAATTTTTTCCTTATTTTTTGATTATCTTTTAGGCCATTTTTAAATTTGATTTTTTTAATCTTGCCCTTCAATAATTATGTTTTATTTCAATTTTGATCATCATTCTTTTGATTGCTTTTTCTAGTCCTTTTATTCAATTATTTATTCCGTAAAATCTCACCATTCAATAAAAAATAAAAAAAATTTTATTTTGTATTTCAATATTTGATCTTTATATTTTCAATTGTTATTTTTTATTTTGGATCTTTTCAATTAATTGATATGTTTTCCCCTAGTTAATCCTTCGACACTTAATTAACTGGAAATTAGGTTTTAGATTCTTCCAGATAAGGTACTTTTGATCCAATATCTTAGGTCTTGAGTTAACGCATATCGATATCTTTTTTTTACTTATTTTTTTTTATCTTTGTTATTTCTTCAAATTTATTTTCTACCAGATTATCTCAGTTTTATGACATTGATCACATATTCCATGGATTAAATTGAGTTAACTTGCTTTTTATTCCTCGAGTTACAAGTTTTTCATACTAATTCAGATGAATTTGAGCTGATTTTTTATATTTTATTTTTATCTAATTTTATCATTCTATGTTTAATAGTATGAGAATTGAGCTACATTGTTCTATTTTACAAAAAAAAATTTCTAGGTTCTTGTTATTAAATATTTTTTTTTAAAAAAATGATTCATGTGTTATTATTATTATCTATTTTTTATCATTTGATTAAAACAAAAGCAATTTATTTGATCTAAGTCATATATATATATATATATATGATATATAGATGTTTTAACTTAGTTGACCGAGCCCAAGTGGCAGAAGCCCATAGGTTAGGGTCTTGTCTTTTTTGTCTGTTCATATAAAACGCAAAAGTAATACGTGGAATTCTGACGTGAAAACAACTCAACAAAAAAACATTTTTTTTCCTCGTTCTGGTCCTCTGTTTCTCTGATACAAGTGCCACCCAGATCCTGCGAAGTACTAAATTCTTTTCCTCCAGGTATTATTATAATTATTTTCAGTTTTTAGTTTCACGCGGTTGATTGATTGTATGATTGATTTGAGTGGTTTATTCTCTTGTTGAGGAAATTTGAAACCCTTGTTTGGTATGCGAGAAAAAAGGAGGGAAAAATTATGAAAATATAAAAATCTGCTGGAAAGTTCTTGTTTTGGGGGACTTCTTTGAATATTTAAATTCTGGGATTCCCTTCTTGTAACCGGATAGAAGAGGAGCATTTGGGATTTAAAAAGTGGTTTTGTTTTCTTACTTATTGATTCATGGGATGGCATTATGCAAGCGCTTGAGGTTAAACAAGAAAATGGGTTTTTGAATTGGTAGGTTTCATGGGTTAGATTAGCAGAATTATGTTTTTTGTTTTTTTGAAGGACAGTGTGATTGTTTTCTAGATGGGAAAATGGAGGATATTAAGATAATAAGTGCTTTAGGGTTTTTGGGAGTTGTTTAGTGACATCGAGTTTTGCCTCTTTTTATCCTTTTTTTTTAATGTGGAGATAGGTTCGGGGTTGAGAGCTTGATGGTGAATGGGGGTTCAAACGATGGCATCGCAAAGTAATGGCCAACAATCTCATCTACAGCCGTATCAATTGATGAGGCAAACCTCGTGGTATAATCTTACTCTCAACGAAGTTGAAAAACAATTGGGAAATTTAGGGAAGCCCTTGTATAGCATGAACCTTGATGAGCTTCTTAAAAATGTATGGAGCACCGAAGGAGATCAATCGATGGGAATGGACGGTGAAAGTACCACAACATCTTCTCTTCAACGTCAGGCTAGTTTCACATTGGCTAGGGCATTGAGTGGGAAGACAGTGGATCAAGTCTGGAAAGAGATTCAACAAGGGCAGAAGAAGAGGTTTGGTCAGGAAATGAATGTTCAGGAAAGAGAGCAGACACTTGGCGAAACAACTTTGGAGGATTTCTTGGTACAAGCAGGACTTTTTGCCGAAGCAACTATAAGCCCTTCTGTGGATTTGATTACTGTTGCTGCAGTGACCCCGCAAAGTTTTCCACATAATATGGTCCTTACCTCATCCCCTTCAACTGGCACGTTATCTGACTCTACGACATCTGGACAGAGCAGAGATGCCCCAAATGCACTTGAGAAGAGTTTTGAAAGGAGACTCAAGAGAAAGATCAAGAACAGGGAATCTGCTGCCCGTTCTCGAGCTAGAAAACAGGTAGGCTCTTAAACAGATTCCATTTGTCTTCAGGGTTTTACTGTACCGTGGCCATCTATTTGCTTACCCGTGTCCTTAAAACTGAATGTGCAAACACGCAGGCCTACCATAACGAGCTAGTGAGCAAGGTTTCACGTTTAGAGGAGGAGAATATAAAGCTCAAGAAAGAGAAGGTAGGAAGGATATTTCATTCTAATCATGCTGTTTTCTATTTCTTTTCTGTGAACACTTGTCAACCACTAAAAGAGGAAAGATGAAAGAAATGGCCAAATGATTAAGTGCCCCCACTGAATTGGAACTAGTGTTCCAGGTTCTTAAGTTGTATTTCGGCCTAGTTTGGATCAATATATATTCTGAACTATTTTAATAGAGATTATGTTCGGTAGAGAGGACTAGCTAGTAAGGATACTTGTTGATCATAACTGTTAGGAGTAAGGCTTAAGTAAGTTGACAGTTGTTGGAAAAACCATATTTTATCCATCTCTAGATGTAACTTGAGAAGCTGCATGCTGTCTGGGTGCTAAGTCATTCTAATGCTATGCTATTGTTTTGGTGTTCCTTGCTGTGTTCATCATGACAAAAATCTTGTTTTTTCCCATTATGGTCAATTTGAGGAAAAATCTGCATGTCAAACGCACAATGAGAGAAAGAGAGATGGTCATGTCAGTTATTGGTAGCTAAACGATATGATATATATATTTTTTTAAATCCAGCTAACATTGCTTCTTGAGATGTTGATCAATCATATCTATCTTAGGTGTGACTCCTAAAAACTGTAGGTTTTGGTGGATAGTTGGACTGTACTTCCATTCAATCATTATACTCCATCAATCTTCCACCATTAAACCTAGAAATAGATGATTTAAGCCAGCTTTCCCATCAGTTCTCTCTAGTCAAGCCAGTGTTCAAAGGCCCTAAACTCAATCCTAACAAGCTGTGCTGGTTTAGTCTGATTTGGAGTTAGACTTTGCTAAATATTTTTTCATTTGGTTGAATAATTTAATCAGCCAAGCAGGGAATTAATTAAATAATACATTCCTCGGAACTTGTTACATGTGTGTAGAAAAAATGATCGCTTTTTGTAGCAGAATCTTGTTGACGGTTGCTGTCGGACCTGAATACTGGATAGAAGGTGGCAAGTTTAATACCTTTACAAGATGCTGTAATTTATAATGCCAACCAGAATACATTAAAGTATTTGTGTTGGAGTAGCGTGTACAAATCTTGTTCCACAAATCTAATATCACTCAAAAATGATCTTTTGACTCTTTTACTAAACAATGTAGTGCCCTCTTGCTGTAAGAACCCTGGAACTGGATTAAAATAGTCCAATTCTCTTTTACTAAACATTTTAAACGGTTTTCTTCTACAAGGAGTTTTGCATCCTGATTTTTCTTTCTATTTGAATTTCTTTGTTTCTAGGAATTTGAGAAGAAGTTCCCGATTGAGCCATCACCTGAACAGAAATATCAGCTTAGAAGAACGAGTTCTGCCTCTTTCTGACATCTCTCCATGTGAAAGATTTGTAGTTGATCAAACGTTAGTGCTAGCCTCCTGGGTTTGCGTGGAAAATTGCTGTGGATATTCATCACAAGGCTGCTTCATCGCTGCTGCTACTGTTGTGATTCCACCTAGCCCGCCATTAGCTTTCATCCTGTGTACATTCAAGATGATCTTGGTATTTTACTCAGCACCATATGTGCTATTCTTATAACTTTATATGTCTAGGCTCGGTTTGTATTGCTAGAGAATAGAACTTTGAGAAAGAATTGTGTCTCGCCTGTGTTTAACGTTTTGAATTGATTGTGAGAATCTTAAGACATGGACATCATTGACTTAATTGTAAGCAATTTCTCGAAATTTCCTTGTCTCTGCGCGCTCTTTCCCTGCTTGGATCAGACTTCAACCTTGATATTGCTGAATTGCAATGCAATGATATTCATGTCATTCTCACAGTGCTTTGGATCTATATGGGGTTGGTCGATCTGGTCAGGAAGTACAGTGTCAAAAGCATATGGCAGATGCTGGCCTCCAACAAAATTTTTTTTTGGATGAGTCTCTTTTGGAAGTAAAGTTGTCCATTTCGTTTCATTTGATGTTTTATTTTTTTAATTGGAATGTAATGTTTCGGTTTCAAAGCATTTCGGCGTATCGTTTTGAAGTTATATATATATATTAGTTCAAAAGTTTTTTGGTTCAAATCTAAAAATAAAATTATTTAGAATTATGCAATTTAATCTAAAAAAGATATGATAAAATGATTTTTTTTGAATAAAATTATGAACATATATAATATTACGAGAATATCATCATCAATCTCGCAAGGTTATTATATTCTCTAATTGTTTTGAAATTTTAACATAATATATATAAATATCCTTGTAAAATTTTATTTCAATCTAATAGTTGGATTAAGAGACATGATTGATATTGCAAAATTATTCATTGTTTACAAAAAAAAACAATATTTGACCGAAACGAAACCGGAACGTTCTGGCCGGTATTTGATTGAAAAATCTAGAACGGGTCGGAATTTAAACCGAAATAAAAACAATGTTGTTTTATCTCGTTTTTTTTAATTGATACAAAACATTTCAATAATTGCAATTTTTACCGAAATCAAACGAAATTGACAATCCTTTTTGGAAGAGGGAACTTGTATCTGCTCAAAGCAATCTTCGGGTAAGATTTATTGATGGTAGATGGTTAGTGGAACATGACTCCTCACCCCCCAATTTTGTAATATTAATTGCTTACAATTTTATTTCCGATAGTCTCCTAACCTTCGGCGTGCATCATCAAATCTTTGCATGTGATGGAAGCCTTTCTCCGCCAGATAAATCTTCCATACAAAACATCGTTTTCTTAGTCTATACAATACTGCAAATCTGGGAGAGTTCATGGCATCCCTTAGAAACCTCAGGGGTAATGAATTCAGATCCCTCCACTCATCACCGACAGCAGTTGACTCAATGTTCTTATCTATATATATATATATATAGCCCCTGGTCATGAGGATAACCCTCCCTCTTAGATGAGCACTATCATGGCATCCACAAATCTGTCTATGTATACTGCGAGTAGCTAGCTGTTGTAAACAGCATAAAATGGCTTCTGTTTCCTTGAGATTTGAGCGATTATTCTTGGTTTTATTGAGTTGCAGGCAGGTGATCGAATGTTTTTCTTCGTGTTAAACTTGGTCCGGCTCATCGATTTGCTATCGAATCTCAAGCCATTTCTCACAGGAACCCCCCGGGTAAAGCACCGGCAACGAACAAGGCGGTCGGACGGCTGATGGCTGACACTCTCACCTGATGAATGTAGAATGCTTCGGATGCTCTGGTGTTTAACATCCAGGAATCGCAGCGCCATACTCCGACCAGGGCTCGAGTCGTGGGTCAGGTGGGTCAGCCGTAGATCACTGAGTCAACTCGAATCTAGCAGGATAAACTTTCTGAGCAAGCAAACAGTGAATCTGGTCATAATCACGCTGCGAGTCACCTCTGAGAATAAGAACAAGGAAGAGGACTGATAAGAATGGTATAGACATTCATGATCATGCGCATTGACAGCACTCCTCATTTCTTCACAGAACAGTGCGACAGATCGATGATCTTCTTTTCAACGATTGACAGCCTTATCCAAGCTCGTCAACGTGGGAGAAAAGTCTGACCACACCCCATGCCAATAAAAGGATAAAAAGTAAGAAGAGACAAAGAATTAAGTAAGAAGATATGGAAAAAGGAAGAAGAAGAAGATAAGAATTTGCTGGGGATAAGCTCAACATCTTCTAAGCATGTCCCTCTCATCTTTAACTTTTTTTGGTGCTTAGATTTCACCAAGTATTTTTTTTATTTTTTTTATAAATATATTAAAAGTAATATATATTTTTCTTAAAAAAATTTAGTTTAAGAACAATGAACCAATCTTCCTCGATCATCAATCTTAAAAATTTAATCATCAAATCCTTTTACTCTTGATAGTTATGATCAAGTTATGTCAATACCGAATATTTTGATTTTTCAAGTTTTGTTTTTTTTCAATTGAAATCGAATATTTTGATTTTAAAATGTTTTGATGTGCTAGTTTCGGGATTATACTATTTATGTGTGTATGTGTATATATATAAATATATCAATTAAAAAAATAGTTTAAATCTAAAAATAAAATTATTTAGAATTGTGCAATTTATAATAAAATGATTTTATCTGAACACAATTTATGAAATATATATAATATTACGAGAATGTCATCATCAATCTCACAAGGTCATTACATTATCTGATTGCTATGAAATTTTAACATAATATATATAGATATGTCAAGAGACTTCTCATAAAATTTTATCTCAATCTAACTATCGGATTAAGAAAAATATGATTAATATTGTAAAATTATTTATTATTTTAAAAAAAAATACTACTTGGCCAAAGACATAAGGGGTGAAACAAAACTGGAACGTTTTGGAAGGGGTGAAACACGGAATATTTTGGCCAGTAGTTGGCTAAATATTTCAAAACAAAACAGAATTTAAATCGAGATAAAATAACATCATTTAATCTAATTTTTTAACTGTTACGAATAAAATAGAAAACTATGGTTATGGTAGCAAATCACACCATAAATATTCTCGTGCTATTAGTTTTAAAAAAATGAATTTTTTTATATATTTTAAAATTATTTTCATGATTTTAAAAATAATCTTTATAAATAAAAAATGTTATTTTAAAATATTATTCATACTATTAATTTAATTAAGTGTAACAGTTTTTAAAGCAAAAAAATATTGGATAATCAGTAATGGCTGGCTTAGTTGGCGTTTCATCATTGGACCTATCAGAAACTTTTCCTCATTTTTTTGTTAATATCAAAGTGACTGACTGCTAGGTCACCGCCACAGCATGCTAATCAAATCTTATCCAAAATACGGCTCACATCACGTGATGTTAACGTCGAGCGGAGTTGACAGGAAACGGAAGCTTTACAGTGGGCCCCCCTTTTCACGCACGTGGTTTTTTCGTTCGCCACGTCAGATCCACGTCAATCAGTGTTTAAAAATTTGGTTGAGCTACTAATGACTCTCTGGGGGCGTTTTTTAGAATTTTAATATATTATCAATAATAATAAAAAATTATATTCTTGATTAATAGGTTACCTTGGATGTGTTTTGACTTTTGACAATCAAGGGCTGTTTGGGAGAGCGGTTGCGGTAATTTTTTAAAGTGCTTTTTGTGTTGAAATACATTAAAATAATATTTTTTTATTTTTTAAAAATTGTTTTTGATATCAGCACATCAAAATAATTTAAAAACATCAAAATATATTCATTTAAAATGAATTTGTTTTTTTTGAATTTCAGCAAAACGACGGCTTTGGCCGCAGTGCCAAACAGGCTCTAAGAGTGTTTGTTGTGTTTAAAAATATATATATTTTTATTTGTTATTTTAAATTAATTTTTTAATGTTTATAGATTATTTTCATATATTGATGTCAACAATAATTTTTTAAAAATAAAAAAAAACATTTTAATATATTTTTATAAAAAATATTTTTAAAAATAACCTTAATCATATTTATAAACAGACAATGATGCGATTTTTTTTTATCTCATGTTGTTAGAAAAAAGAATATGGACGAAGGTTGAAAAAATATAAAAATAAAATAGATGATGAAATTTTAATTTTGAAAACTAATTATAAAATTTAAATTTAAATTGACAAAAAATATAAAATAAAATAGATGATGAAATTTTAATTTTGAAAACTAATTAGAAAATTTAAATTTAAATTGAGAGGATTTCAATTCGTAGCTGAGAGAAAAAAAAACATTGAATTTTAATATTATAAATTCGATAAACAATGTCGTGAAAAAACATATCGGTAATGCTTTATGATTAGTTGAATTATAGTTTCAAACTTTCAATACCAAATTTAGAATTATGTCACAAAAATAAAATTGATGGTTTTTTTATATTAAATTTTGATTTTTTATTTATTTATAAAGGTTTTTTTTTTATATTTTAAATAGTAATAAAGATATTTTTTAAAAAAAAATAAAAGATATTTTTTTTAAAGAAATAATTACTTTCAAACTACCAAAAACTAGACAGCCATATAGCACTCTAACGTGGGACCCATACTAATAAACAACAGTTGTACAAGTGAATAGGGCGCGGCAACAACACAACATTATTGATGGAATCATCTCTTACATGCAGGGTTTCTCTAGAATACGACATCTCTTAGGCTAGCTGTCGTGAAACCTCTTCCATTTCTCTATTCTTTAAATTTCTCATAATCATAATAACTTTTTTTTTATTTTTTAAAAATATTTTTTGATATCAATACATCATGAAAATAATTTAAAAACAATTTAAAATATTTAATTTAAATAAAAAATAAAATAAAATAAAAATAATATATTTTTAATTTTTTTTTTCAAAAACACGATTTTAAAAAAAAATGATTTTTTTTTTAAATTTGATTTTTTCTTTATCCATCTCATCTTGTAAATTAAGGTCTCCACTAGAAGATATAAAAGACAAAAACTTGTTAAAAGGTTTATAGAGAGGCTGGCTGAAGCTTGTGGTTTTTCCAAAAATACTTTTTATATTTAAATAAAAACTTGAAAATTATAGAATTAAATATTTATTCAATATAAAATCTCTTAAAACACAGCACCGAGCGTATCTCAAGTCTCATTAACTTTTATTTTAATTTACATATTTAAGTTAAATTAGCTTCATTTATGTAACTATTATATTTATTAAACTTAGTTTCTTCAATGACTTGTTTTATTACCAGTCATTAGTTAAATGAATGGCTTTTTGCTAGGTAAATTAAAATAATATTATTTTAATATATTGTTTTCTAAAAATTAAATTAATATTATATGAAAATGTTCAATAATCTATTAGTGCTAAAAATAAATTAAATAAATATTATTTAATTATTGTATTTTTAAAAAAACATCAGATAAAAAAAAATATCAAACGTGCTTTACTGGTATCCCACAAACGTAAGAGTATATTGTTCCACGTCGGATGCGTAGTGGGCCCATATTTTGTCCCCAGAGCTAAAATTAAGATCGACCTTACCCTATAACTCTCCTCGTTCGATCGTTATCCATTTATCTCCTCTCTCTCTGCAACATATCTAAACTATCCCCATTAAATCCCCTCCCCCGCCCACCCCTCCACCACCACCACCACCACCACCACCACCGATCTCCAACTCTTCCTCCACTCCGCAAACGCCTCTTCTTATTTGTATTATATTCATTTCCAAGTAAAAGAAGAAGAAAAAATAATACTGTTAAATACTGTACTGTGAGAAATAACTTTCTTTTGTTGATTTGGGCTAACGCTAGTTCTGTACCGTACTAGGGCTAAAGGGTAGAGAATTATATTAATGGGGAATGCAAACGGTAGGGAGGAGGAAGAAAGAGATGATGGAGAAGGGTTAGAAAACGGTGATTTGATGTCGCCGTCGTCTGGGGTCGGAAGAGGGGCCTCGACCACAAGCCGGTCGGTCTCAGTATTGGATAGTAATGGTGTTCATATTCATAATAATAATAGTCCTCCGGATCACGCCCCTGCTCGGTCCTCGTCTCCTTTCTTGTTCCCTCCTCAGGTATAATGATAAAAGTGGTGTTTTGATTGAAAGACTTTGGATATTTAATTCAAAGTTTGTGTCTTTTATTGGGTGGAAGTTGGGTTCAATTAAGATCTGTGAAAAGGAGGGAAGGGGAAGATTAGTGGTGAATCATTGCCTTTATGGTTGGATTTAAGTATTTTAAGAATCGGGTTTTCTTTTATTTTCTCAATTTGTTTTTAACAATTAAGATCTCCATTTAGGTGGTCTAGTTGTTTCATGAAGTGGGTTTTATTTAAATTTGATGCATGTCTTTTAAACTGCATGGTTTTTGTGAATGTATTTGTCAATAATTGAGATTTTCTGCGCAAGAAATAATATTATGATCAAATAACTAAGAATGTTGTATGATTTGAGAATTTGTTTTCTTTCTGTTCTTGGGATGGCCTTGTTAACCTTTTGAGAATCAATGACCACTATGGGGCTCTTAACATGTATGTGATGCTGACATATTGCGGGTTAGAGTTGGGATGGGTTGATTTCAGCAGCTCGATTGCTGGTTTATGTGTGAGAAAGGGTGTGATTTCTCTGGTGGATGTAGTTGTGGATAGTTGCATTTTACGTTAATTGCTGATTTCCATTTTCGTACTTGTTGGGGGAAATCTAAAGGTTAAACTTGCTCTTTGGACTGAACAGTGGATTTATCTCTGTATGTGATAGAACTATAGCTGATGGAAGTGCTTCTGTATTGTGCATGTTTGCAGGCTCCTGTTGCCCCCTTACGAAGGCCTGATGTCTCTCCTGTTTTTGATCAAATTAGGCAGAATGAGTCCCATGAAGCTATTGATGAAGACCAGCCCGCCGAGAAAGGAATCCCTACAGTTATCATATGGAGCTATGGTGGAAACGATGTGGCTGTCAAAGGATCATGGGACAACTTTACTTCAATGTAATGTTTAGCCTCTATCTTAAACATAAAAGATCCAAAAGGAGCAATTGTTGCTTCGGAGGAAGCTTATCATTTATTGTCCTATTGCAGGAAAAGATTACAAAGATCTGGGAAGGATCATTCTATTCTTTTGGTCCTTCCATCAGGTATATACCACTATAAGCTCATTGTGGATGGAGAGTCGAAATATATTCCAGATCTTCCTTCTGTAACTGATGAAATGGGCTGTGTTTGTAATCTTCTTGATGTTCATGTAAGTATCTTGACATGGCTCCTGGTCTTACAAATCCAGGGGCATTTGGTTTCCTTAAAGTCCTTGGTGCCAATGATTCTGGAAACTAAATGAGCCCAGAATCATGGGTTTTCAAGGGATATTTTCAGGATGCATTTGTAAAACTAGGATTTCATGCAAACCAGCGATGTGAAACATGCTTTTTATTTGCCACATGGGAGCTGGCGACACGAATCCTGCTTCCTCTACATGCATATATAACCAAGATCTTGCTAGATAAATAATCTCCCTACTAATATTCATGTACGAGGAAGAAATACTAGACTTTCTTGGCCCAAAGAAATCATTTCTAGTCTGGAAAAATTGCAAAAAAATAATGATTAGATTTCCAAGTTCCTTTTGCAATTTCTTGCAGGATTATGTGCCAGAAAACATTGATAGTGCAGTTGAGTTTGAGGCCCCGCCATCTCCAGACCACACTTACAGTCAAGCATTTCCAGCTGAGGATGATTTCACCAAGGATCCTTCAGCAGCTCCACCGCAGCTACATCTAACAGTCCTTGATGAAGCTTCTTCTTCCAAGCCTCAACATGTTGTCCTGAACCACCTTTACATTGAGAAAGGATGGGCATCTCAGTCCCTAGTTGCTCTTGGACTGACCCACAGATTCCAATCTAAGTATGTCACTGTTTGTCTTTATAAGCCACTCAGAAGGTAGCACCCTTCCACTTTCCATTCATGACTCTGAAGGAAAGATGATCGCTTTTGTAATATGGTTTGTTCTGAGATTTCTCTGTTTATAGATTTTCTCTACTTCGACATGTTCTCTTTCTTCTAGTTTAACTTTCATTCTTTTGAAGCTGCCTGCTTCAATATTATTACCTGGAACTCATGGTTCGAGATTGAGTTACAAATATTGGTTTATCAGATTCGTTTCTTTAGAACTATTGGATGCAGTCCTTTAGTAGGCGAAGCCAAAAACCTTCCTCTTACCCTCCTGGCTAGTGACGCTTCTAGCCTGGATTGTTTCACTTCCTGTTCAACCTTAAGCCAAAAAATCCATATCATCTCAATTTGTTATGGTTTTGCTTTTCACAGAATGGTATCTCAGGCTCCTGAGAAATGCATAAAGGAAACCCAGCGTATTCGTGTGAAAAAACCATGATCACGAAAATGACAGCACATAGCAGGAATGCATTCTGATAATCACAATCCGGATAATATTTGCATAGTTCTGCAGATTACTGACCTGTAAATTACCCAGCAGGCCAGTTGAATTCGAAAAGAATAAAGCTTTCTTGTGCTTCTGTATTTTGTTCTCGAATGCAATGCGTTGGGATCTGTTTTTTTTTGGTGCTTTGTTTTGTACGTTTGTAACAACCTACTGATAATAATCTCCTTTTATTTAAAACAGAACACATCCTGAGTATCAGAATATTACATGTTTGATCCCGACATCCTCTATTATCCAAGGTCATCCTGTCCTTGAACAAATTAAAGATGTGCTGCTCCTGATTTTCGAAAGAGATGAATAATTATCTCATCAAGGACAGAAGGTGATCAAATAGTTCGATCCACTCGGGCAAGTAAATAAGCTGCTTTTATCATCATAAGCATAACTATAAGCCTGAGGGCACTGCTGCTTGAAAATGCTCGTGTAGTTGGAGGCAAGGCACTTGTCCGGCGTGCTGAACTCACCGGTGCAGCAGAACTGTGGCTGGTTGAACGCTAAACACGCACTCTTGCAGGCAATTACAGTCCCATCTGACCCTTTAACGGCTAATTTAGAATCACAAACTGCGTTCACATTAGCTGCACAGCTCGGGGAAGGGCACCCACTCGGGCCTGCTTGTGGAATCACTGAAAGTGGGATGTTGAAACCATCAACCAGGCTGATATCATAGAAGTCGCGTCCGTCATTACCTTTCAGAGTGAACTCCGCCAAGGATGCCGGTGGTATACCACCCGCTCCATGGCATTCTACTCTGCCGGAGGCGCAATCACCGGTTCCACAAGTAAACTTTCCTGAGGAACTTGTATTGCATCGCGTTCGACCCCAGAACCGGCCAGACCACGAGGCAGGGGTGCTCAGGGAAGATGTAGCACCTGCTTTCAGGGTGAAACCTGTTAAAGATAACTGTGGACTGTCAGCATTGTTTAGGTTTGCTGGCCAGACAGTGAATGGGCAGTTGTTCTTGAAGGAAAAGGTGACCGTTTGAGCTCCTCCATGTTTGAAACCTGCACAAGATTTTATTATTATTATTATTATTCATTTTAGAATAGGTTTATACATGAAACCATAACTTGGAGACGAGATACTTACAGAAGAGGAGTAAGGTGAAGGTGATGGACAGGGGAATTTGATTGGCCATTGCTGGAAGCTCAGGCTGAAGATACTTATTTTTTTAGCAATTGAAGGGCAAGCAAGCAGGCTTATATAGTGGATTACCAGTGAGGTTGAAGGATATTTGGATTCTTTAAACGACAAGAGCATTAAAGCTGTGGAGTCATGAGAAAGAGGGAGCTGTTTATTCACAAGATTTTGGTTTCTTGTCTCCACATGAAGAAATCATGCATGTCAATTTCAGGTCTTCATTTCATCAGAAAAAGAAAAATGTTAACAATCACAAGGGTTTTGATGACATATTAGTTATGTTTTGTTAGAACAGGAAATGCTTAGAATGTGGAAATGTCCTTACGAGGGGATTTGGACCATATCCTAATGTTTTTTTATTTTATTTTTTGAAAATGGTTTGGTAAGAAAACCTTAAAATTATGGCATGAACATTAGTGGGAAAAATAATGTTATTACTTGCTTGCATGCAAGGCGGCTTTATTAATTTAAAAAAACATTTTTTTTTAAAAAGAAGTTAAGACAATGTTATTTTTTTTTAAAAAGCAAACAGTAATTTGATGAGATTATTTTCTATCTAGTTTAATTTGAAACCTGATCTAGACTAGAAATCAAGTTGATGAGTTATCAACTTGACTTGATAGCTAAATCTCGAGTTATAAAGAAATAATTTAGATTAGTGAAAAAACTCGAAAAAAAATATAAATATTAAAAAAATGGAAATGTGAACAGAATGAGAAACCATTTGCTCAATTTACAGTGTTTTTTGGAAGAGTAGAGAATCTCTTTACCTACAAATTCAACAAACTACAAACTGGGGCATGCTTGGACTTGGACACCTCTTGTCTGCATTCGTGTTGATTGAACACCACTTATTGCTTTCAGATTATTAACAGATTGCTTTCAGATTATTAACAGATTGCTTTCAGATTACCAGCACAGATTGCTTTCAGATTACCAACACTGATTGCTTTCAGATTTTTAACTATGATGGCTTTCAGATTATTGTTTTGTTATAATAAGCATGGGCATGAATGCATGATTCCAGCTAGAGATGCTACAGCCTCACTATCAATTATCAGTTTTGATTTATTCTATCACCAAATTATTATTATTATTTTGGACATTAGTCTAAATGCTGTCTGTAGCTTGCTTCATTTTGAAGCAATTCAAGTTTTTACGGATAAAAATGAAGTTAGAAGGCAAGCACTGAACATCTCGTCATTACAGTTCAAACACACAGAGAACAGATTAACCACTAATATACAAACAGTAAGCCTTGTATGCACAAGAAAAATTAAGAGTAAAATAGAGCACAAAATAGAAAAATGGAAATACCGAGGTTCGGATGTTTTCTATTGAATATGGTTCTGGTAGACTATACAGTCTAGTTCAGAAAACCTTGAGCATGGGGGTGGTTTCAATTTGAACATTCCAATTATACATCACTTCAAAAGAAGATTACAAACAGAAATGCTTTATTTAAAATGGAAAAACCTGCAAGTGATTCCATGAGAGTGCGATTTCAAGTCGACCTAAGGCCATCTACCACGCTGATCAGCTAATAAGAAGAGATTGACAAGATATATACTTAACACTGTCAATTTCTTGATCTCACAAGTTGTGCCAAGCATTAAAAAATCAGGTCAGAGTTGCCAGCTCCCATATCTTTATTGTCCCATCATCACTTGTGGATGCAAGTAGCCGGGTTTCCTAGCAAAAATGACAATCATTTCACAGAACTCGTTAAGAATACAGTCCTAACTTCAATACTAACCATGAAACCCACATGAATACATAACCAGCCCAACACCATGCCACCCTGCCCTTGCCCCCACCCAAACACACACAAGGGAAGAACAAAAATCAAGACATGGTTTCAAATTTTTGGAGTGCTGGAAGCTTGCACTGATCCAGACAGTTTTTTGCTGGAACCACCTGTAGGGTCACAAGCCGCCCGTGATGGGAGAACAGAAGTTTCAAGTGTCAGGATGGTTTTTCTTTGTTATTATTTTTTCTGTGCGTGAGACAGTAGTATAGTATACTTCAAGAAATAAAACGTCAGGGTGAGCAGGGAAATATCTATTCATTTTACCAAGACGCTTGAATTTCCTAGATTGCCACAGAATCCAATAGCTATTTGCATAAATTTAATCTCACATATCCAGAACAAATCTTACCTTAGGGCCCCATTGCACTGAGTTTATGTCCATATCATGAGCCTTTTCCCTTTTCAACAACAGTTTATATGAAGGACCATCAACCTGTAACAAACATGGAACTGTCCCACTTGATTTTTCATAATAATAAGGACCATTGCACTTGCTATGTTAAATTGAACTGGTGGATATAATAAATTTGAGGATATAAATCTTGAATACCAAACCATCATTGCTCTCCACGAAAAACCGCAGAGCATCATCAGCTGCTCCACTTGCTATAATACCTTCCCTATTCAAGTGTGAAGAGGTGTAAAAAACAGAGAATTAAAACTGTGCAAAAAGACAGGATAGCCCAAAAACAGTTTAGAAGAGCACCCAATGACAACTAAACACAAGGAAAGGCAACAGTTGTTTGAAATTGAAGAACACAACAGCAGCCAAAAACCAAGTAAAACCATGAGTTGGACATGATATTTAGTAAAATTAAATTGCAGGGTTGCTACCTTGACCAATGAACTGAAAAGATTGTTCTATCATGATAACCTGAGAGAGTGCAAAGGTGATGCCTGAAAAACAAACCAAGTTATCAATAAGTGTTGTTTTGTGTTTGGGCACGTATGCTGCGCAATCCAAAAAAAATGGCCTGTAGTTTCACCATACCAAACAGAACATGAATTATCGAGCCCTCTGGGATGTGAATCCCAAATCTATTACTTCATCCCTTTTTGTAAAGAACATAGCTAAATAAACTTTGATCAAACTGATAAAAAGGTTACGTTGATGAATGCGGAAAGACATTCTGTACATCCTAAAATAAGGTGTAACTCTAATTTGGGATGGAGATCATATGGTACAATCCTCTTACAATGCATAAATCTCACATATTCACGTGGTAAATGGATCCTACGAGCACCATAGCCAAATCAAGGTCATTTGACAATAATCTGTCATCAGGTGCCAAAATAATAATAACTGTTATCATTTAGCCTACTACTTAGCACCAACATACTTTCCATCATGAATTTCAAATATTTTTGTCATATGTTCCATCCACACTTGATTCAAAGCCTTTTTTTTTACTTGAGTTCTAACATTAACACGAACAAGTTTTATAACTGAATATTTATATTCATCCATGGAACATTTCATTATGCTGTAATAAAATGAGAAGTAGAAGATCCAATATGCATAGAGAACATGTTTCTCACCAAGAAGCAAGGTCATTGCTCGATTCCATCCCTCCATCATCTGTTTTCCATATTTTTAGAGTAAGATCATCACTGCAAAATCAATCCAAAAACACCTATTCAATTCCCTTCCATGAACAGCTCTGTTTTTTAGCCTAAATTACTTAAAAATCAAAAATCACCCCAATCAATGATCATCAAAATGAAATAGAAGAAAGATTTACATACCTACAGGTAACCATTCTGTTTCCTTCAGCATTAAAAGCAAGCGCCCATACAGTAGAAGAGTGACCGCTGAGTAGAAATCAACCCTCGTCCAATTAGATAAACTCATCATATCATAAAACAAGAGTTGTGAATGTGAATAAACCAACAAATAGCATGAACTAAGTGACAAAGAATTCAATTTATTTAAAACCTAATTATATCAGCTACAAAAGAAGAGAGAGGTAGTACTTGTTAGATTCACCTAAGGTTTGAGCACAATGCCAATCACCAGTACCATCCTCAGCCCAAACCTGTAATTCTACCAAAAATTCAACATTGTTCTGCATTTTCTTAAACTGATTTCGAAAGCAGCAACGAAACATTCACACAATCTTAGAAAATAAAAGATGGGATAAGCAAATTTACCCAAAAAGAGTACCTTAACAGTGTTATCATAGCTACAAGAAAACAAAACATCCATAGTTGGATGCCATTTGACCATTTTAACATCTTGTGTATGTCCTTGCAAAACTGAAACACACTCAAATTCATTCCCAGGCATGACTTCCCATATCCAAACAGTCTTATCCCTACTACACGTCGCCAGGAGCGAACCTGATGCATTCCAACTCACACTCTTCACTTCATTTTCATGACCCTATTTTCCAAAACCCATCAAAAATAAAATAAAATTAGCATCTTTTTACACCACTCTGCGGGAACACATACCAAAAGTTGAGATTTTTAAATAGAATACCTCCAAAGTAGAAACGCATTCGAAATCACCGCCAATGTTCTCCCAGATGGCGGTGGTGGCATCAAAGCTGGAGGTGGCCAAAAATTTCCCACAAGGAGACCAGGCACAAGACCGAACAGTTCTAGTATGGGTTTCATCCAGAACTGCCTTGCAATTCCAAAGGCCATTGGAAGGAGTCTGCTCCCAGATTCGAACAGTCTTATCGCCACTACAAGAAGCCAAGACAGGAGGATTATTAGAAGTTCCCGTGGCCGGATTCCACGCTAAACTCCAAACCCTATCGGAGTGTCCTTCCAGAGTTTGAATCTCCTTCAACTCCATGTTGCCATCCTCCATGATCAAAATCAAATCGGCTTCCAGATGGTAAAAGTAGACGGGTCTCTCTCTCTCTCTCTAATTACCTTGTGTAATTGTAGTTTATTACAGGAATGACCAGCTTGGCGGCTAACTCGTCCCAGTTTTTAGGGCTGATAATGAGTAAGCTGGGTGGAGTTTATAATATTCATATTCATGTTATTTAACCTTACTCTTCTAATTTTATTTTTCGCATCTCACCAACAAATTCCTAAATAATAAATAAAATATCAAAACGGCATCGTATTCTTATATTTTATGCTTTAATTAACAATTTTAGAAGTCCATCTCTCTTACAAAAAAGATGGAATTTTGGAATGAGTCCATTTTGGCCTGTGTGATGTTGTGTATCATATTAAAAATTGTTTGAATATAAAGAAATATTAAAATTGTAAAAATGTTATTCTATATTTTTATTAAACTTAACCTAACAAGTTAATCTTAACCTCTCTTAATTAACTTAAGGTTAAAATCAACTCATATAAAAATTATTCATGACTCGGTCAATTTAATAAATAAAAAACAATATCTAGTTCACAAACTAACAATATATAAATATAAAAAGTACATAGTATATGATTTAAGTTAGATTAATCGAGTTTCAAAAATCTTGACCGATCACATGATCTTTGATATCAATTTCTTAGATTTTTTAATCTATTATCATTTATAATATCCATATTATATAATTTTTTATATAAATTATGTTGGATAAAATAATATAAATATTATAGATAAACTATCTTTTTAACACCCTACCAATTCCCACCTAATTTCTATTTTCTATGGGCTGAGATTGTTGGTTTCTTCTTTTTCTTCATGTTTTTTTCCTGATTTTTTTATATAAGTTTTGCCCTCTTGATTGTTATTTTAATCCCACTCTTCTATTTAAAAAATATTCAAAAGAATAAATAAAATATTTAAACCGTCTATCTTATTCTTATAACTTTTTAATATTTAATTAACAATTTTAGACTCGTTCGTCCATCTCTCTTACAAAAACAAAACAAGAGCATAACTAGTTTTCAACACTTTTTACATTGCACGTAATTTTTTTTAATTTAAAAATTACTCAAATTACATTAATGTTTTTTATTAAATCTAACCTAGAGAGTTAATTTTAAATTCTTTCAAATTGACTTTTTATCTAATACGGGTATAAATTAACTCGTATAAAAATTCTTCTACTATATCTCAATTGACTTGATAAATCTAAAAACAACCAAGAAAATTAATAAAATATGGATTGATTTTAGTATTCTTTTAAAGTGATATATATATATATAAAAGCAGCATATTAGATTAATCTGGATTTCACAATTTAACCCACTAAATTTACAACCTGGATCATAGACTCCGTTGAGTTGAACATTTATTTTTTACCCAATAATATGATAATAAAAATAGACACATAAAATCAAGCATCAACTAAATAATTTTTTTTTTGTTTGAAACCACAATAATCTTATAAAAAACAAATCAAAATAAATTAAAAAGAACAACTCAAAATCAATCAAATATAGAAGGATAAAATAACAAAAATCCAAGAAGAACTCACTTGAAATTAAAAAAATTGAAAGATGAAATTTAAATATAAAAAACTATTTGGTATTGTTATTAAACTTGACCCAATGTGTATCCTTTAATCTCTCGAATTGACTCGATTAACTCAAGTTTAAAATTAGCCCGTATAAAAGTTACTTCAATGTGATTCAATAAACTTGATTTGTCTAAAGACAACCTGAATAGATATTGAGAATATAGTTTATTTTTTAAAATAAAACTCAAAATAACATTTTTGTAATATTAAGACAAAAATACATCAAATTAATTTAGCTTTCTTGACTTAACTTACCAACTAAATACTAAAATATATATTTGAGAATGCAATAACAAACACAAATAAATTATGACAACAAATCCCGAATCAATAAAACAAAGTTGAAAGTGAAATTCGGTAGCAAAAAAAAAAAGGTTCCATCTCACAAAGAAAGTGAAGTATGGGAGAAAACCCTAACTTTTTTTCGAATACCGTTAGTATGCGAATCCCAAATCTAGCATTGCGTTTCTTATATCATTCAAAGACATGCATGCAATACTCTTCATACAAATTAAGCACATTGACTAGGCTTACTTGTCCACTTCCTTTTATAAAAGGAATTGAAAATAAAGTTGAAGGATTGCTACCTTAACCACTTAACAAAAAAATGTCAAGGAACCATCTTATCTAAAAATTTAAGTTATTAGGTGATGCACAAGATATGATTTATATTATTCTTTAACACACCTCCTCAAGTGAAAGTTTTTTGGGCTTGAATCTTCCACACAGGTTTATAGTAGCTTGTGCTTGATTTTTATCAAATAGAACGATGATAATAAGATTTGAACTTATGACCGCTAGGTTAACAAGGCTCTGATACCATGTGAAAGAACCATCTCATCTAAAAGCTTAACCAATTAAGTGACGCTACTGAGTCCTCGAGATATGATCTATATTATTCTCTGACATACTTGCTCAAGTGAAAGTTTTTTGGTTTTGAAATTTCAAAACAGGTTCAAAGGGTACCTTGTGCTTGATTTTTATTAAATAAAATGAGGGTAGTAAGATATGATCTACCTTGTGACCGCTAGGTTAACAAGACTCTGATACTATGTCAAAGAACAATCTCATCTAAGCTTAAACTATTAAATAACGCCAATAAGTCCTTAAGATATGATCTATATTATTTTTCGATAAAAATAATTGAAGGAATGGCATACAGTTTTACCGTATCAAGAGCTTGGAAATTAATAATCGATGGCTTTGGGATGCGAATCCCAAATCTATTATTCCATTTCTTTATTAAGTATGATAAAAACATTTATTTGATGTGCTGTCCTCCAATTCTTTCCATAAAAAAGAAGTGGTGACCGCCACATACGATCAAGGACAAAAGGTAATCAGATAGTTGCCTCCACTGGGACAAGTAAACGTGCTAGATTTATCATCGTAAGCATAACTGTAAGCCTGAGGACACTGCTGCTTGAAAGTCATCGAATACTGGGTAGGAGGACATGTTTCAGGTGTATTGTTCGGTGGTGTGCAGCAGTACTGTGGCTGGTTAAATGCCAAGCACGCACTCTTGCAGGCAATCACAGTCCCGTCTGCCCCTGTCACTGCTAATTTTGGATCACAAACAGCATTCACGTTAGCCGCACAGCTCGTAGATGGGCAGCCAGAACCTCCTTGCGGGGTTATCGAGATCGGGAGGTTAAAGCCATCAACGAGGCTGATATCGTAAAAATCTTTCCCACCATCACCGCTCAGAGTAAATTCTGCCAAGGAAGCTGGTGGGATCGCACCGGCTCCATTGCATTCAACGACACCAGAGGCACAGTCAGCAGTCGCACAAACAAACTTTCCCGATGCATCTGTAGAGCATTGCGTTCTGGCCCAGAAGCGGCCAGCCCATGTTGCAGGGGCGCTCAGCGAAGATGAAGCACCTGCTGCCAATGTGAAGCCTGTTGAAGATAATGCCGGACTGCCTGGATTCGTCAGGGCTCCTGGCCAGACTGTGTATGGACACTTGTTTGTGAAGGAGAAAGTCACAGATTGAGCTCCTGCATGCGTGCAAGCTGCGCCAGATTTATTTTTGTTAATATCGCAATCAAATCTAGCTAGGTCGATTCAAATAAAATTTTAAATAGTCACAGCTCACGAGTAAACTATTTCGAAAATGTTTTTATCATCAAATAAAAGCACAAACAAGTTTTAGATACATCAAATTCTTGTTTCATGCTAACGAACGTGAATATTTTTCTTCCATATAAAAAGAATAGGACATGAATCTAAGACGTCCGTACATGATTCAAACTTTTTCAGTCTTTTTTCTTTTAAAAAGATGACATTACCAAAGAGAGAGCATCTCCTCCTTGGTTTTATATTTCTTTTTTCTTACTCCCTCCTTGATATGTTTACCGGATTCACGAAATTCATTCAGCAATGAAATGTAATTAATATGTCCTATACGAACAACAAATATATATATATATATATATATATATATATGTATGTATGTATGCATGCATGTAAGAGTTAGAAAAATAATCAAAGTGAATCATATATACGCATATAGTAATAGAGTTTCCTCCTGTGCAAAGAATCTAAAATATTGTGAAAGTACTTGCCATAGAGGAAGATGACGAGGGTGAAGGCAATTATAGCCAAGGGTGTATGACTCTTCATTGCCGAGATGCTTGGAATGAAAACTTTCAGTCTTTTTTTGAGAGATTTGAGGTAAGTAAGAAACTCTTTGTGTTTTAGAAAGGTTGAGTGTGCCGGTTAATATAGAGTGTTAGATTTTCTTCGAGAAAGCAGATCGTAGTAAAGCCGCCCACGTCCTGCTTCTCACGTTAAATCCAAAGCTACACCCAATTGACTAAGGAATTGAACTGCGGTCCCTTGTGAGAACCGCCACTAGATATCTCAATTAACATCACCTGTTGTTGGCAAGGATCTATAGTCTCATTAACGTATTACGTTTCTCCTTCCTCGAGTAAAAGTCTTCTCAAGGAATTCCAGGTTATTAATGCATGCAGTAGCAGTAGGATAAGAAAAATCAGCGAAGAAAAAGTCTTTGGCAGAACCTAACCTAAACGAATGCTGGAAGATGTCCAGACTCACAGCCAATAAATCGACTTCTAATTCAAGTAAAAAAATATATAGTTAAAGATACCCTTAGAAAGATCTAGTTCAAAGAGATCGCCGAGTTTCAAAGTTTCAGGTCGGGTGAGTTGAAAAAAGATGAAAGCTGTGCAAGAAAATTGTTATGGGATGAATAAAGTTCTCCTCGTAGCTGCGAGATTTTCATGAGATCTTGGTTCTGGTTAAAGGGAATAACCATATTAGAATTTTAGGTTAACCAAGCTATAGAAAGAGATTAGTTTCGAATATAGAGAATTGTATATTTCAGGATAACTAAAATACACATACATATTTTGGTTTTGATTAAAGAAAACTGCTAGACTGAAATTTCAGGAAAAAAATTTGGTTTTGGTTTTAGAATATCGTCGTATTGGGATTTGAGGTTAATTAAGTTGTAGAAAAAGACCATGATTTTAGTTTCCGTTAATGGAAATTGGCTATTGAGATTTCAGGTTAACCCGGCTATCAACAGAGATTAATGTTAAATTTAAATTGAATATTTCAGGTTAATTGATTTGTAAAGGGAGATTTTTGCTATGGCTGAAAATAATCGTCACGTTGAATGCCAAACATTTTAATGCGAAAGAAAAATTGAGGAACTCAACATAACCTAAACCATACGATCCATACCTAACTAAGTAGAATCGTGATGCAATGAACACCACAAATTCCTGTTTTCTTTACCCCCAAGATATGATGAATGTTGATAATTCAAAACCTCCAAAGCTACAGCAGTGGTGATCCTTAGACGATTTAGCCGGACAGTCCGGAGAATATACATACGCGACAACTTAGTCGAGTCGAAGTCTTTTCAAGGAATTCCAGGTTATTAATGCATGCTGTCGGTTAAGAAAAATCCGCAAAAAAAGTCTTTGTCAGATCCCAAATGACTTTCATCCACCACAATATCCTGTTTGTGTAAAATTTATAATTTTCATCGTTATAAATATCGCCCATGAATTTCTCAATGGAAATGTGCTGTCCGCAGATAATTCGTTGAGGATTTATTAGTGATTTAAATAATAAACCGACGATAGAATATACATGAGAAGAAAATAACAATGCATGGCAGAATATTCATGTCGATCCCATTATTTTCTTTCTAAAAGATAATATGACAAGAAAATAACAACGTATAACATCTTTTCGCTCTCCTTGGTTTTTGTTTTTTATCCGGAAACTCCCTCCATGAATTCGCGAAAAGTTTTGTAGCAACCAAATAAAATGGACAGATGAAAACAGTCATTCGACTTTAGCTATATTTTATTTTTTTAATTTCTAGATATGCTTTAAATTTGTACTAATCTCTTCCTATTAAACGATGTATATATTTATTAATGATTGGTGTATAATTTTTTTTTGGGGATTTGTGATGATTTGCAGACGATTAGAGGGATTGTAAAGAAGAAAAAGAGTATTTAGAGAATATATATGAGAGAGAGAGAGGAGAATTTGAATTGTAATTCTGTATTCTGTTATTCTTTCATGTTTTTCCACACACATTATATGTTCAATCCTCCCTATTTATATACACAATCATTAATTCTCTAAGATACACATGTGCATTTATCATTTATACTCTAACATCCCTCCTCAATCTCTTGCTTTGATAAACCAAGTATGGGATTGTTACGGTGAGTGCGAAACAAATAAGTGCTCAAACCTTTAGTGAGTATGTCGGCAAATTGTTATTAGGATGAAACAAACTGAAATAGAGTTGATTGTTTGCCACGCGTTCACGAACAAAATGAACATCAATCTCAATGTGTTTTGTCTTCTGGTGTTGCACTGGATTGAAGGACAATGCAATGGTCGAGAGATTATCACAAAAGAGAACTGGTGGTTGAGCAATTGGGACACAAAAAAATACCAATAGCTGCTTAATCCAATCAATTTCAGTAGATGTAGAGGACAAAGCATGATATTCTGCTTCAGTAGATGATCGAGAAACAATATATTGTTTCTTTGACGACCATGAGATAGGATTAGAACCAATGAAGACAACCATACCAGTAGTGGATTTGCGATCATTAGGATCACTTTCCCAGTCAGCATCACTACAAGCTTTGAGATCCAAGGAGTCTGATGATAACTAATTCCAAAGTTTATAATGCCCTTGAGATATCGAAGAATTCTCTTCACTGCTGTGAAATGAATCACCTTAGGATTTTGCATAAATTGACAAACTTCATGAACAAAGAATGCAATATTAGGACGAGTGAATGTAGGATACTGCAAGGCGCCAACAACACTGCGATATAAGGCGGTATTATCAAATGGTGCACCATCATCCTTATATAACCTCTGATAAGGGAGACATGGGGTGGCATAAGCCTTGGCATCAAGCATCTTAGTTTTGAGAAGAAGCTCATGAATATATTTAGACTAAGAGAGAAACAAAGTGTTATGGCAATGAGAGATTTGAATTCTCAGAAAGAAATGAAGAACCCCTAAATCTGTTATATCAAATTCAATAGCGAGAGAATGAATATTGTTGTGAATCTCACCAGAATTGCTTCCAGTAATGATAATATCATCAACATAAATCAGAAAAATAATAACCCCAACGGCAAGATGCTTAACAAAGAGAGAAGAGTTACCATACGTGTATTGAAACCCCAAAGATGGTAAGAAAGAAGTAAACCTTTCATTCCATGTCCGTGGAGCTTGTTTGAGGCCATAAAGAGATTTATAAAGTTTGCAAACTGATTGGGGATGAAGAGGATCCTCAAAGGCTGGAGTTTGAGCCATATAAACTTCTTCATGAAGAGTGCCATGTAAAAAGGCATTCTTAACATTCAGCTACCTTAATTCCCATCCATAATATGCAACAAGAGCTAAAACAAGATGAACAGTAGTGGGTTTAACCACAAGACTAAAAGTTTCTCCATAATCTTGAACTGGTTCTTGACTGAAACCTTGGGCAATCAATCTAGCTTTATGATGAGCAATAGAGCCATCAACATTCTTCTTAATTATGAAAATCCACTTGCAGCCAACCAAGTTTTTCTCCTAAGGTAGGGGTACCAGACTCCATGTTTGCTGGGTATGAAGAGCAACAATTACCTCTTTCATCACAACAAACCATAATGTAAGTTGTAAAACACTATTGTAATTTGCAAGCTCAATTAAAGATAAGTCAGCTGACGAAGAGTGATTGATGGTGGTGAAACAAGCTTTTTGTTTGATAGTTCCAGTTTTGCTATGAGTTTGCATTGGATGTAAATTCATTGAAGGTATATGGAGAACCACATAAATTCCATTAGGATTAAAAGGTTGAGTATTCATACCTTCGTTACTGAGTTTAGGAGCCCCAGGGGTAGATGAAAAAGGAGACATAGAAGTAATTGACGTAGATGATGATGCAAAATTATTTAAATGAGATAAAACAGGGAGAGAAGGTAAAGGAGAAGGAGCTGCAACACGCTCAGAAGGAGAGGGAATAGATGGAGGAAATAGAGTAACGACATTTTGATTTGTTACAATAGGCAGTAAAGAAATAGAATGTTGATGAGAGATTGTAGGGGACGATGGATTTTGTTTGATTAATTCTGGATAAGGAAACACAATTTCATTAAAGACAACATGTCTAGAAATATATGTGCGTTTCCTAGGAACATCATAGCATATATACCCTTTATATTGAGAAGTATACTCGAGAAACACACAGATTTGTGTTTTTGGTTGCAGTTTATGAAGAAGATGGGGATGTAACAATGGAAAACAAGCACAACCAAAAATACATAAATGAGAGATAGGGGGAATAGCTTCAAACAAAAGCTCATAAGGGGATTTATTATATAGAATTGCCGAAGGCATCCTATTAATTAAATAGGAGGCAATGTGTATTGTGTATGTCATAAATGAAGAAGGCAACTTAGCATGTTGCAATAAGGTAATAATAGTTTCAATGAGATGGCGATGCTTATGTTCAGCCATCCCATTTTGTTCAGGGGTGTATGGATATGATTTTTGATGAGAAATTCCCTTATCAACAAGAAATTGTTAAAATTGTTTGCTCACATACTCTCCCCCCATCACTCTAAAGTATTTGAAAAAAAAAGAGAGAATTGAGTTTGAATATGAAAACAAAAATTGACAAATATAGAATATACATCACTTTTATTGACTAAGGGTAACCACCAACAATAACCTGTGAATTCATCAACAAAATAACATCATATCTATATTCATCAACCGAGATACTTGGAAAGAGACCCCAAACATCACTATGGATAATGTGTAATGGTTTTACAGGATTATGAACACTGGAATGAAAAGGAAGTTTACAAAACTTACCTTGAAGGCAACTAGGACACACAATAGCAGTAGAGTCTGTGGAGCATGAAATGTTTTCCTCTTTGTAATATTATGTGTACTATTTTATTTGATGGATGTCCTAACCTATGATGCCAGGTAGAGGACAATACTAACTTGAGGAGAAGATTGACAGGCAGTGTTCACAGCTGACAGTGCAGGTTGTTGAGAAAATTGATGAGAAGGATGAACTACAATGTTCATTACTGTCATGGTAGGTTGTTGAGAGAATTGTTGAGAAGGATAAAAGGTAGGTTGTTGAGAGAATTGTTGAGAAGGATAAAAGGTAATGTTCATAGCTATCATTGCAAAGAATTGAGTGTGATGAGCTGAAGCTGGATAGTGATTAGCAACACCAATGAAATTTGGACCATTATCATTATAAAAACAATACTATGTGGTATGATTTGTTTTACCACAAATATTGCACTGAAACCTCTCTTGATGTTTGGATTCACAAAATGGAGCAGTATGTCCTGCAATGTTGCATAATTGGCAGATAGGAGTGGGAGAAGTGCCAAGAACACCTGAAGATTTGAATGGCAACACGTGTTTTGGCATGAAATAGTGATATCTGTATTGGAATAAATATGCCTTTTCCCTTACTCCTATTAAATGATCTATAACCACCATTACCATAGGAATTATATCCATGAGAGCCACGATACGATGGTGAAACAGATGTGTCTGAGGCACTAGGCTTAATAGTTGTATGCATGGCAGTCAGATAAGAAGGATTAATGTTCTCCACAATTTGTTCTTCAACAAGTAGCTGAGATCCAAAATCCTTCAGAGTAATAACACTTTCTCTTCCCCTAACAACACACCTGAATGTATTATATTAAAAAAGAAGACCATTCAATGCCAAAATGACAATGTCTTCATCGACAAAATGTACCCCCACAGCAGTCAAGTAGTCTCATGCCTATTTTATTTTAAGGAGATATTGGCTTATGGTGTCTATGCCTTTTCTAATGTTTTGCAGGTTTGATTTCATTTGAAAAATGCTTGTCTTAGATACAGTAGAAAATTGTTCTTTGAGCCGAATCTAAAGATCACTTGATCTATTGCTACCAATTGCACATGACATTGCAACTGGATATAATGTTGCAGTAATGAGCTGCATGATTGTTATATCATGTATTTTCCATATTAACACATCATCACATTCTATAGCAGAAGAAGAAAAGTTTGAAATGTTTGTACCACATTCACCAGCAGAGGTAGAAGGAGGACACGAATGAGAGCAATCAACAAACCCAAAAATTCCATAGCTTTCCAATAACAGTTGCATTTGGAAGTGCCAGTTCAAGTAATTAACATCATCCAATTTTACATTCACCGATCCTAAGATTGTTGAGATGAGATTTGTGATTGGAGATTGAAGAGTCTGAAGTTGGGCAGCAGTCACCATTGCAAAATTCATATAAGTTCTTAGAAGCACCTTTTAATCGAGCATTGTAATTGGTGCAGTGAAGGTTCAACAGAAAACACAATAAATTGCAGAAAAAACTCAACAAATTGCAGAAAAACACAGCAAACTGAAGCAAATTGTAGAAACTAAAGATTGGATCAATCAATTCATTTGCGTGAGCATAATAGCTCTGATACTATGTTAGGATTTGTGATGATTTGCAGAGGATTAGAGGAATTGTAAAGAAGAAGAAGAGTATTTAGAGAATAAGAGAGAGAGAGAGAGAGAGAGAGAGAGAGGAGAATTTGAATTGTAATTCTGTATTTTGTTATTCTTTTTTGTTTTTCCACACACATTGTATGTTAAGTCCTCCCTATTTATACACACAATCATCCTCTAAGATACACATGTGCATTTATCATTTATACTCTAACAGATTTCTCATTTATATAATTGTGACATCAACTATTAAATTCATAAATCTATTATTTGAAAAAAAAATTATGACATATAGAAAATAACGAATGCCATATTCACTTTAAGGAGAAGGATTTTTGATTTGTAGTGACAACTTGCACTGGTTTTGGGAACCCTAATGTTAGGAATCTCAAATTTCAATTCTTTAATCAAAATAGTTAGAGACACCCTTGAAAATTCTAGTTAAAAAGGATTTGTTGAGATCAGGAGAGATGAAAGAAACAAAGTTGTCCTAGTTGCGAGATTTTGATGAGATCATGGTTCAGGTTAAAAAGAACAAGATTAAAATTTTAGGTTAACCGGGGTGTAAATAGAGATTGATTTTGGTTAAAGAGAGTTGTCAGATTGATATTTCAGGATAACTAAAATATAGACAGAGCTTTTGAAGCACTTGTTCAATTGAAGACAAGTGAAAAATGAGTTAGCCTAGATAACACAACAAAATCGTGTTCCAAGTCATAAAATTGTATAAAAAAGGAAAATAACATGAATTATGTTTTATTAAAAATGGCAATAAAAAATTTAGGGCAATATGACACTTAAAGAAATTAAATACCCTCTTTGGTATTTTTGAGTGTGACATGCAAAAAACTCTAGGTGATGAAAGATAAATAGGACGGAGAAGAAGAATTGGTCAATAAAGCCAAACCATAAGCCCGCTGACTCGTAAGTTTGAACTCGTGACCGCTAGGTTAACAAGGCTCTGATACTATGTGAAGTAACCATCTCACCTAAAAACTTAACCGATTAGGTGACGTTAGTGAGTCCTCGAGATATGATATATATTATTATCTGACACACCTGCTCAAGTAAAAACTTTTTGGGCTTGAAACTTGCACACAGGTTCACAGGGTACCTTGTGCTTGATTTTTAACAAATAGAACGAGGGTATTAAGATTCGAATTCGTGACCGCTAGTTTAACAAGACTCTGATACCATGTCAAAGAACAATCTCACCTAATCTTAAACTACTAGGTAACGCCAATGAGTGATCAAGATATGATCTATATTATTCTTTGACAAAAATAATGTAAACTTGTAAGGAATGGCATACAGTTTTACCGTATCAAGAGCTTGGAAATTAATAATCGATGGCTTTGGGATGC
>CM055441.1:12153933-12192532 GCA_029228465.1 Salix viminalis
TTTTATATATATATATATATATACTTAACACGCATGGTGCCAGCAACCAGAGAGCCTGATTACCTCACATCATCGAAATATCATCCATACGATCAACATTTCATTAAAAGTGGATCTTACATAAGCATGTAGTATTATGATTGCATAAATAGAAAATTCATATTAAAAAATATACCTACATAGACATGAGTTTGCATTCCTAACGTAACTAATAGTCATTACAAATTTATACCGAAGGGTTTAATAATAGTTATGTTTTTAGTACATTACTTCATACGAAGTATGTTGCGATTTAGTATACATCTACGTGATTCCTTGCAAAAGTAGGTTCCCGTGTGTGGGGTTCCTAGACATCTGGTGGGTATGACATCCCTGCAATAGTATTAAATCTTTAAGAGAATGTAATTACTTAATCATAATAATGATATTGAAGATTAAACGGTCTGGCAGTTAAATGAGACATCAACATTTATATTCACTTCATATATTTGATACATATAACTTGTAATGCAATATAAATACACCAACCATTGTAATTAACCCTAATTTCAAACCCGATTACTTCCATAAGGCATCATTTGCTAAGGTTAATCGTTCTTTCACTCCGGTTATCCTTTCCGGATACTATTAGCCAAAGCTAATCATCGTTCATCCCGGCCATCCCTTCGGATGCCATTAGCCGAAGCTAATCAATCGTTTATCCCGGCCATCCCTTCGGATGCCATTAGCCGAAGCTAATCAATCGTTCATCCCGGCCATCCCTTCGGATGCCATTAGCCGAAGCTAATCAATCGTTCATCCCGGTCATCCCTTCGGATGCCATTAGCCGAAGCTAATCAATCGTTCATCCCGGCCATCCCTTCGGATGCCATTAGCCGAAGCTAATCAATCGTTCATCCCGGTCATCCCTTCGGATGCCATTAGCCGAAGCTAATCAATCGTTCATCCCGGTCATCCCTTCGGATGCCATTAGCCGAAGCTAATCAATCGTTCATCCCGGTCATCCCTTCGGATGCCATTAGCCGAAGCTAATCAATCGTTCATGCCGGTCATCCCTTCGGATGCCATTAGCCGAAGCTAATCAATCGTTCATCGACAATCAATATTTTCCCGTTTATTATTAACTCCATCACAATAGGGCAATATTCACGTCATAAGTATTCCTTATGCAATGAAAGAATAAGAATGTAAGGTTCGCCTACCTGTTCCGCTAGTGGGTTGTGCTTGTTGTGACGATGATCCTATCCCAGCCGCACCACCTGCGACATCAAGGGTCATAATCAATACACGTGCATTTTCGGCCTACATCCGTCACTGTACTCATTTCAAAGTTCATATTTTCATATGCCGCAAAATACACAATTCGACACACATTTCTTCAACCGAATCCCAGTCCAAACACACATGCAAATTTTCAGAAAAATACCCATGAATTTCAGCATAGATTTTCAGTGCATCACACAAAATCTTTCATCATAATTCACAAGTTGAACCCATACATTTCTACTCGAAATCTTTCAACCAGTTTCAGCCAAAACCCATATAAAATTTTTAGCCAAATACACATCAATTCCATATAAACACATGAATTTTCAGCCTATAAACACATGAATTCTCCAGCCAACACACACATACTTTCCAACACCTAATCACATGAATTTTCAGCCTATAAACACATGAATTTTCCAGCCAACACACACATACTTTCCAACACCTAATCACATGAATTTTCAGCCTATAAACACATGAATTTTTCCAGCCAACACACACATACTTTCCAACACCTAATCACATGAATTTTCAGCCTATAAACACATGAATTTTCCAGCCAACACACACATATTTTCCAGCACCTAAACACATGCATTTTCAGCCTATAAACACATGAATTTTCCAGCCAACACACACATATTTTCCATAAATTTCAGCATATAATCCATTGACAAAATCCCAACAAAATCACACATTGAAACCATAAATTTCAATACATAATCCCTCAACAAAATTCCAACCGAAAACACACATTGAACCCATAAATTTCAGCACATAATCATTCAATAAAATCCCAACAAATCACACATTATATCCATAAATTTCAGCATATATTCCATCAACAAAATCCCAACAAAATCACACATTGAAACCATAAATTTCAATACATAATCCCTCAACAAAATTCCAACCGAAAACACACATTGAACCCATAAATTTCAGCACATAATCATTCAATAAAATCCCAACAAATCACACATTATATCCATAAATTTCAGCATATATTCCATCAACAAAATCCCAACAAAATCACACATTGAAACCATAGTTTCAACACATAATCCCTCAACAAAATTCCAACCGAAAACACACATTGAACCCATAAATTTCAGCACATAATCATTCAATAAAATCCTAACAAACCTGTTTTGAAACGAACATTGTAATAGCAATAATTCACAATTAACTCAACAATTATCAAATACCAACGGTTAATATGTAGAACAGCCCCTTATATAAAACATATTCAAATTTCAGGATATTTCAACGGTTGGATCCACCAAGATCGGAGTTAAACCGGAGACTGACCTTAAACTGGAGAGCTACTGTTTAACATTCATATCTCCTTGCTGGACTGTCAATTCCTCATCTCCACCGTTCAGAACATTAATCATACTTCGTAGCACCACATACCCAAATTTCAGCTTCATCCAACGGTGTCATGAAGCAAAAATAGCAGGCGACTATGACTGGTAGAAGAAGGCAGATTTTGCTATATTCTTCAAAAGAATACTCACCTCTAACGGAGAAAAACCAGGAGAATCCCTTCGGTGAGTATGTAGTAACAACCAAGGCGAACACAATACTCAAAAATAAGCTTGATCCAACGTTGGACGGTGGAGTAACTGTCCGGCGACTCTGACGGGTTTGGGGGGTTTTTTTCCAGAAATCTTCCGATGATCGGGTTTCTCAAACGGCGGCATATAATTACAATCCCTCCGGTCAGATGCTAGACAATAGTGAGCTGTCTAACATATCCAAAACTCAGCCTAATCTAACGGTGGCCGGCAGAGATATTGCTGTCGGAGCACAACCCCCTTCTTCTCCTTTTTCTCTCTAACCCCCCCTAACTTATCTCCCCCCCCCATTTTAAAGGTCTCTTTTCTTTTTTTTCTTTTCCTTTTTTTTTCTCCTCTTCTCTTCTTATCATTTAAATCATAATCTTTTTATTTATTTCAATTTCACCCTCCCCTCAACTTATTTTATTTCTCTTTTAATTTAACACTTACATTTATTTCCCGGGGTTTACATTCTCCCCTCCTAAAAGAAATTTCGTCCTCGAAATTAAATTAAGTACCTATTTCAGGTAATAAATGCAAACACTTATTCTTTATCTCAAACTCTCATTTCCACGTTTCTCCCTCTATTGGTGAGTTTCTTCCTAATACTCTCACCAATGTAACTCTCTTATTCCTTAGTATCATTTCATCCCAATCAAAAATCTGGATGGCTTAAATTCCATGATTTCAACAACTTTCAGCCGAAACATGCATAAAATTCTCAGCACAATCACACATCTATTTTCACCACAATCCCTCAACAATATACACATTGAACTCATACACTTCAACATAAAATCCTTAAATAAAATTTCAACAAAATCACACATCAATTCTAACCGAAAAACTCACATCAATTTCAGTAGAAAACACACATCAATTCTAGCCGAAACACTCCTGAAGTTCTCAGCAAAATACACATCAATTTGGCAACAACGCACACCACACATGTTGTAACAACCCCACTGAAACAATTCAATATGCCTTTACATTTGTTATCCTTTTCTAGCTTTTGACATTAAAAATATCATTATAAACACCCATTTTCAAACATAACTTGTTTCTTTTCCTTTAATGCATCTCACGACATCGTTTTGCGACCTTCCACCTCTTTTCCTCTTTTTTTTCAAAACTGTCAGCAGAGGTCGGACTTCAACCTCTACCCAGATTTTTCCCCATAACTGGAGTTATAGAACTCCGTTTTATACAACATTTATCTTGTTAGAAAGATAACATATAGGGCTACAACTCTTATGAAGGGAATAGAACCCGGTTCGTCCCCCAAAATTCTGAAATGCATCTCAATTGTGACAGACCTGCGGATTCTGCAGAATCCGTCCTACACAGTCTCGTTTTGTGGCCTTTAACTAGAGTTATAAAATTCCCAATTAAGTGAAACAACTTTCCTTGGATATTAGATATTCAGAATTTCAACTCTTAGGAAGGAATCCGACCCCAATTCCTCTCTTTTACCACTCAAATTCTCTCTCAAAGTCACAACCTGAGTCTATCAAGTTGTTAATTTCTGCAACACATGCATTTGGCCGAAAATTTGCCTTGGTAAACAAGACTTCCCTCATTCTTTTCATGCTCAACCATTCATTACACAACATTCACATCCTATTTCATGCCACATACATCAATTATACACAATTGATGACATTCTTTACCTCGTCATTAGATGACAATACCGCTTTCTGGACCATGCCCCTTTCCGTGTGTTTCAGCTTTACACTGTGATCTGTCCCAGATTCTGCACACTTTCCTATCACAATATCACCCCTTTGCATATTAGCACCAATAAAAGGGAATCCATCATCATTAAGGCTGTCAACCCGTCCAATTTTGCTTTGTATTTTTCCCCCCTTAAATGCTTTAATTTTATCCAAGTTTTCAACAACTATAAGAGGGCATAAGATCCTTCCAGCATCAGAAAATATGCGCACTTCTCTCAGTTGTTCCTCCCTTTTTATTTCCACCTGATATGGCAATTGTCTCCTGCGTCGTATGCTTCTTAGCTTACCAACAACAAACAAGAATTTCGCAACTCCAACCCATTCACCATTTAGAAACACCTTATGCTTCCCATCCAGTTTAGTGTAAGTATCATCAACTAGTTTCTCCATCCCACTATTAAACAATTCATCAACTAGCGACTCTGATATATTGGTACTAACAACTCCGATGACAGCCACATATTTTTGAACAAGGCCGCAGTTTTCACCATCTGGAATAGAGAGAAAGCGTACTCTACCCCAATGAGAAGGGTGTGGGTATCTGACATCTCCAACCTTTCCCGTGTACAAAACTTGCTGCCTTGTTTTCCGCAGATCTAACAGTGTTTGCAGTGGATTTGCACGCCCAAGATTTCCCACAACTCCGTAAACCCTTTCCATCCACTTGAAAGGATGACACCATGCCCCAGTTGAGAATGCTCTCGTCACACCATTGGTCACTATTGAAGCATTTAAATAGTGTTCGATTGGATGTACATCACAGTCTCCATATAGGTCTCTCTGCAAAGCCTTGGTCATGCGTCTCAATGCATGTGAAACATGCACTTTTAGCTCTCGTTCAAGCAACTCGCTAGCCAACTCGAACCTCTTGTTTCTAAAACTATCCCTATAGTCACATTTCCTGTGGCCAGTATAGGCCTCCATAATACACTTCACCATATATCCAAGAAAACGAGCCTCGTGCCTGCGGCTATTAAGCCTAGAAACAGATATGCACTAATGGCGTCTTCAATAGATTCTTTTGGTGGAAATCTGGTCTTTCTTAACATTTTATCCACAAAATCAAGTGCTTTGTCCTCCCTACGAAATGCTCGCATTTGTCATCAGCATCATGAATTGAGGCAAAGAAAATATTCACAATGCTGGCATCATTGCTGGCATAATCAATCAAATCTATCACTTCCTTGTCTGACCTTATTCCAAGGGCAAAAACAATATCCATATAGAGATCTCTATCGACAAGAAGTACACACAGAGGCCTTTCTTTTCTCCTTTAATATATTTCCAATTTAGAGAGCTCTACTAGTCTAACAATCATCCTGTTCCTCTTAACTTCAGATTTATATGAAATAGTTCAGCCCTGACTATTTGAAATCCAAAGTCTCTTCATACAATTTGCTCTTGTGCAATGAACACTTCGTCTGCGCCTTTAATAATAATAAAAAAAAATAGCCTCCTTGATCAAAATCACAATCCCCCTTTTTAATTGTTGTCGGCCAGCAAGGTTAAGACTTCACCATAACAGACATCCTTCCAATAGTGATTTCCCTGTTTTCAGTATGTACAACATTCTGTTGAACAACTTTGTTTATCCCTGTTTTGAACTTGTCACTTCTACCAACAGTTTGTGTGTATACCTGAACATTGACATGAATTTTCATTCTCACTGAATATGTCATATTCTGGAGCCTGGCATGATTGGGAAACATATTATGCTCGGCATCACTTGAAGTATCACCCCAAAAGCTTGGTCGATTAAGGGTGACCTTTCCAAGCCTAACTGATGCACGTCTCCATTCACCCTCCTTCTACTGGGATGTATCGTATCCAAGCTCAACAACAACCCCCACCAAATGAATCAAAGACCCTCTGGAGTCCACTGTGGATGAAAGCATTTTATGAGTTGATTTGGTGACTGATGAGACTATACTCGTCAGAAAAACAAAAACGCTGCTTTCTTACAGAAACCTTGCAAAGTTCTTTCCCCAATTCATTTAAGTTAGTTATGTTCATCAAATCCTCGTCCATATCCATGTCATCAACTTCACCCTTACTACTTGGACCCACCTCCTCCACGTAATCTGATGATGCACCCATCTAATTCAGAATATTGAACCTTAAAAACTTCTTTTCTTGATCAAAGTTTGAACCTTTTGGCCTTGAAATAAATAAATAAATATATATATATCCTTTACACAATGCCAGTGTTGGAATTTCTAATGGTTTTCGGGTTTTGATCAATCATGGGTTCACAGAGAAAATGTTTCCCTTGTAAGATTTCGGGTAACATCATCGGAGCATAAGATGCCAAATCACTCAAGGGATCTTCGTCTTGCCAACCTTGGGCACCTTGGTTCCCGCCTCTCCTTTCGAAGGAGGGCGGTTCCATTTGTGTCCCTTGTTGGTTGCGTACCATCCTGAAATTTATCATTGCAATGTAATCATCATTGATCCCCAGGATCAAGACCAGGTGCTCTGATACCAACTGTAACAACCCGATATTTTTTGTGTATATATATATATATATATATATATATATATATACATATATACATATGGTAGCCGCATAATGCGAAACGAGAGCTCGATTACCTCACATCATCGAAATATCATCCATACGATCAACATTTCATTAAAAGTGGATCTTACATAAGCATGTAGTATTATGATTGTATAAATAGAAAATTCATATAAAAAAATATACCTACATAGACATGAGTTTGCATTCCTAACGTAACTAATAGTCATTACAAATTTATACCGAAGGGTTTAATAATAGTTATGTTTTTAGTACATTACTTCATACGAAGTATGTTGCGATTTAGTATACATCTACGTGATTCCTTGCAAAAGTAGGTTCCCGTGTGTGGGGTTCCTAGACATCTGGTGGGTATGACATCCCTGCAATAGTATTAAATCTTTAAGAGAATGTAATTACTTAATCATAATAATGATATTGAAGATTAAGCGATTCGGCGGTTAAATGAGACATCAACATTTATATTCACTTCATATATTTGATACATATAACTTGTAATGCAATATAAATACACCAACCATTGTAATTAACCCTAATTTCAAACCCGATTACTTCCATAAGGCATCATTTGCTAAGGTTAATCGTTCTTTCACTCCGGTTATCCTTTCCGGATACTATTAGCCAAAACTAAATCATCGTTCATCCCGGCCATCCCTTTCGGATGCCATTAGCGAAAGCTAATCAATCGTTTATCCCGGTCATCCCTTCGGATGCCATTAGCGAAAGCTAATCAATCGTTCATCCGGCCATCCGTTCGGATGCCATTAGCCGAAAGCTAATCAATCGTTCATCCCGGTCATCCCGCCGGATGCCATTAGCCGAAGCTAATCAATCGTTCATTCGGTCATCGCTCGGATGCCATTAGCGAAAGCTAATCAATCGTTCATTCCGGTCATCCCGCCGGATGCCATTAGCAAGCTAATCAATCGTTCATGCCGGTCATCGCTCGGATGCCATTAGCGAAAGCTAATCAATCGTTCATGCCGGTCATCGCCGGATGCCATTAGCGAAAGCTAATCAATGCGTTCATGCCGGTCATCCCTCGGATGCCATTAGCGAAGCTAATCAATGCGTTCATCGACAATCAATATTTTTCCGTTTATTATTAACTCCATCACAATAGGGGCAATATTCACGTCATAAGTATTCCTTATGCAATGAAAGAATAAGAATGTAAGGTTAGCCTACATGTTCGCTAGTGGGTTGTGCTTGTTGTGGCGATGATCCTATCGGCCGCACTCACTGCGACATCAAGGGTCATAATCAATACGCGTGCATTTTCGGCCTACATCCGATCAGCGTACTCATTTCAAAGTTCATATTTTCATATGCCGCCAAAATACACAATTCGACACACATTTCTTCAACGAATCCCGGTCCAAACACACATGCAAATTTTTCGAGAAAAAATACCCATGAATTTCAGCATAGATTTTCGATTGCATCACACAAAATCTTTCATCATAATTCACGAAGTTGAACCCATACATTTCTACTCGAAATCTTTCAACCCGGTTTCAGCCAAAACCCATATAAAATTTTTTTAGCCAAATATACATCAATTCCAGTATAAAAACAGTATGCATTTCAGCCTATATAGACATGAATTTCCAGCACATAACACATGAATTTTCAGCTTATAAACACATGAATTTCCAGCACTTAACACATGAATTTTCAGCTTATAAACACATGAATTTTCAGCTTATAAACACATGAATTTCCAGCCTATAAACACATGAATTTCCAGCACTTAACACATGAATTTTCAGCCTATAAACACATGAATTTTCCAGCCAACACACACATACTTTCCACCACCTAATCACATGAATTTTCAGCCTATAAACACATGAATTCTCCAGCCAACACACACATACTTTCCAACACCTAATCACATGAATTTTCAGCCTATAAACACATGAATTTTCCAGCCAACACACACATACTTTCCAACACCTAATCACATGAATTTTCAGCCTATAAACACATGAATTTTCCAGCCAACACACACATACTTTCCAACACCTAATCACATGAATTTTCAGCCTATAAACACATGAATTTTCCAGCCAACACACACATATTTTCCAGCACCTAAACACATGCATTTTCAGCCTATAAACACATGAATTTTCCAGCCAACACACACATATTTTCCATAAATTTCAGCATATAATCCATTGACAAAATCCCAACAAAATCACACATTGAAACCATAAATTTCAATACATAATCCCTCAACAAAATTCCAACCGAAAACACACATTGAACCCATAAATTTCAGCACATAATCATTCAATAAAATCCCAACAAATCACACATTATATCCATAAATTTCAGCATATATTCCATCAACAAAATCCCAACAAAATCACACATTGAAACCATAGTTTAAACACATAATCCCTCAACAAAATTCCAACCGAAAACACACATTGAACCCATAAATTTCAGCACATAATCATTCAATAAAATCCCAACAAATCACACATTATATCCATAAATTTCAGCATATATTCCATCAACAAAATCCCAACAAAATCACACATTGAAACCATAGTTTAAACACATAATCCCTCAACAAAATTCCAACCGAAAACACACATTGAACCCATAAATTTCAGCACATAATCATTCAATAAAATCTTAACAAACCTGTTTTGAAACGAACATTGTAATAGCAATAATTCACAATTAACTCAACAATTATCAAATACCAACGGTTAATATGTAGAACAGCCCCTTATATAAAACATATTCAAATTTCAGGATATTTCAACGGTTGGATCCACCAAGATCGGAGTTAAACCGGAGACTGACCTTAAACTGGAGAGCTACTGTTTAACATTCATATCTCCTTGCTGGACTGTCAATTCCTCATCTCCACCGTTCAGAACATTAATCATACTCCGTAGCACCACATACCCAAATTTCAGCTTCATCCAACGGTGTCATGAAGCAAAAATAGCAGGTGACTATGACTGGTAGAAGAAGGCAGATTTTGCTATATTCTTCAAAAGAATACTCACCTCTAACGGAGAAAAACCAGGAGAATCCCTTCGGTGAGTATGTAGTAACAACCAAGGCGAACACAATACTCAACAATAAGCTTGATCCAACGGTGGACGGTGGAGTAACTGTCCGGCGACTCTGACGGGTTTGGGGGGTTTTTTTTTTTTCCAGAAATCTTCCGATGATCGGGTTTCTCAAACGGCGGCATATAATTACAATCCCTCCGGTCAGATGCTAGACAATAGTGAGCTGTCTAACATATCCAAAACTCAGCCTAATCTAACGGTGGCCGGCAGAGATATTGCTGTCGGAGCACAACCCCCTTCTTCTCCTTTTTCTCTCTAACCCCCCCTAACTTATCTCCCCCCCCATTTTAAAGGTCTCTTTACTTTTTCTTTTTTTTTTTCTTTTCCTTTTTTTTTTCCTCCTCTTCTTATCATTTAAATCATAATCTTTTTATTTATTTCAATTTCACCCTCCCCTCAACTTATTTTATTTCTCTTTTAATTTAACACTTACATTTATTTCCCGGGGTTTACACTTATCTATTTTTGTTTTTCTCTCATTAGAAGAGATCTTCTTCTTCTTCCTTGAATTACTCGGGAATTCATAGAAACCCATAGTCTTAACATGGTATTAGAGCACAAAATGCTCACGCACATGAATTGATTGATCCAACTTTTTGCTTCTGCAATCTACTTCTTCAAATTACTATTCATCTTCTTAAACAGTTCATAAATCCTCTCTGGTTGAGCTTCTACTAAATCAATCAGTGAAAATCCTCACTGATCTAAATTCTATATCCATTATATTACTTGATTAAAATTTTGTGTTTAATTTAGCAATGGTGATTGCATCTATGAATGTGAAATTAGATGATTCTAATTACTTTAATTGGAATTTTCAAATGCAACTACTATTGGAAAGCAATGGCATATTTGGATTTGTTGATGGCTCTCATCTATGTCCTACAACTGAATACGATATAAATGTTCCTAACTCCTCTTCTTCTAAAGTAGAGTGTGATGATATGTTGATGTGAAAATGCATGATAGAGCAGTTATGCAACTCATTACTGCAACTTTGTCTCTCGTAGCCATGTCATGTGCAATTGGTAGTAATAGTTTAAAGATCTCTGGTTGCGATTAAAAGAACAGTTTTCTATTGTTTCTAAGACTAGCATATTTCAATTGAAATCTAATTTGTAGAATATTAGAAAAGGAACAAAATACAATAAGTCAATATCTACTTAGAATTAAAGCTAGAGATTATTTGATTGCGCCAAGGGTATATTTTGATGATGAAGATATTGTTATTTTGGCTTTAAATGGTCTTCTTTCTTAATATAATATGTTTCGGTTTATGGTTAGAGGTAGAGAGAGTGTAATCACATTCAAAGAATTTTGATCTCAGCTATTTGCTGAAGAACAAATTGGTGAAAATAATATTGTTGATAATCCAACATATCTTGTTGCAATGAATACATCATCTAAATCTCCTACACCACAATTTTTTCAATCCTCTCATGGACAACAAGGATATAACACATATAATAACGGTGGTTATAGATTCAATAGGAGTATGGGCAGGGGTAGATATAGTCAAGGACAGAGAAGTTTTCACAGAGAGCACCTTTGCCTGCAAAAACAAATGTAATGCCAATCAACTCTCGAGGTGTTCTTGGTTCATATCTTGCCCCTTCATACAATTCATCAGTTGTTTACAATGTCCCTATCTGTCAATTATGCAATAATAAAGGACATACAACTCTGGTTTGTGGATTCAGAGGTTATGAGAGGCCTAAGTATAATGTGTGTGGGAAAACAAATCACACCACTTGGTACTGCTTCTACAATGAGAATGGTCCTAATTTTTTTGCACTACTAGTGGTTCTTCAATTACTACACCTCCTCAAATTCAACATCATGCTATGCATATTGTACAAAATGCATATTCATCTTCCTAGCAATCCTTACCTCAAATATTACTTCAAGTCTGGATTACTGATTCGGGTGCTATAAATCATATGACCGCTGATTTGTCCAACTGACATTAAGCACTCCTTATCCGACAACTAACACTATCCAAACAGCCAATGGTGAATGCTTGTTAATACCTCATGTTGGATCCGCATTTATTTCTACGCATATTAAACCATTTAAATTGAATTCAGTGTTGCGTGTTCCAAAACTATCTGAAAATCTATTATTAGTTCATCACATTTGTTTGGACAACAATTGTTGGGTGATTTTTGATGCCTTTTGCTTTTGGATTCAGGACAAAGTCACAAGGAGAATATTGTATAAAGGGTAGTGTAGAAATGGACTCTATCCTCATTCTAGTCTCTCTCCTCTTAGTTTCACCCTCAAGCTTACAGTGGTCAGTTTGTGTTGTCTTCTATCTGACAACATAGATTAGGGCATCCTACAAATAATATTGTCAAGTTAATGCTAAACAAAGCAAGTGTTCAATGTTCCTTAGATAGTGCTTTTGATGTATGTGTTAGTTGTCTACAGGTTAAGTTTTTTATACTTCCCTTTCATTCCAGTACTCAGACATATGTATCACCATTCCATATCATACATAGTGACCTTTGGGGTCCTTCACCAAGCACTTTTATTGATGGATATCGGTACTATGTAATTTTTGTTGATGACTTCTCTCGGTTTTGTTGGTTATTTCCCCTTATTAATAAAAGTGATGCATGTTATGTTTTTGTTGCATTTTATCACTATGTTCAAACACAATTATCTATTTCCATTAAAATTCTTCAAAGTGATGGGGGGTGAGTATGTTAATAAACCTCTTCAAAGTTTTCTTGCTACTAAGGGCATTATATATCACAAATCTTTTCCATAGACACCTGAACAGAATGGTTTGGCTGAACGTAAGCATATACATCTTATTAAAACTATAATTACCTTACTTCAACATGCCAGATTGCCTTCTTCTTTTTGGACTTATGCAGAGCATACTGCCTCTTTCTTAATAAATAGAATGTCTTCTGACGCAGCAGAAATACGGAAAGGAATACGACCAACGTCAATATTTCGTAAATAATTCACAACAAGATTAAATCTCAGAAAACTTCAAAGTTTATTCAATATATCAATCGTTAAACGGCCAGAAGCTCTCACAATAGTACTTAAAGCAAAAACCCTAACCTAAGCCATGACGGATAAGGAAACAACAAAAGACATTAAATTTGCCATAAATGGCAAATTTGAGATAAATGCAGAATGTGAAAGGCCTATAAATTCTGAGTGAGTATTAATTGACGAAAGTCAATTTGGACTCTGAAATTAAAAGTTATGGCTAAAACGAAACTTTCCTAAAATTGCAAAAATAACAATTTCAGGGCCGAAACGATGGAATTTGGCCAAAAACCGGTGGACAAATTCATCGACTGGGTGAGTTTCGCGTCATTCTGACTTGGACGACCCGGCTGCCGAAATTCAGTTGTCTTTGAATTTCGGGTGATCCCTCTTAAGCATATAAGCTTCTGCAACCTGTTCTACATCATCTTCTGTAGTTCTATCTCATAAGTCTCCTTTTGAACTAATATTTGCACATTTCCTTCTATTTCTCATTTACGTGTTTTTGGTTGGGCATGCTTTCCACTACTGCGTCCTTATCTACAAAATAAACTGCTACCAAACACCATTATGTGTATCTTCCTAGCTTATGCCTCTAACTATGAAGGATACATATGTTATGATGTCTCTAGGAATGTTCTTATATTTCTAGACATGTTGCCTTCAATGAAAATGTTTTTCCGCACCCTGAGTTAGTCACCAAGCTTCAACTCTCCAATCCAATATTGACATCTTCCCCTCTGTCTTTTGTTCCTATTGTTACACCCACCAATGTTGTTGTTATGCCTCCCTCTTCTGATTTATCCCACCCTAATGTTGATGTTCCCTCTTCCTCATCATCTTCCATATACATTGCTCTTGCTTCTTCATCTTTCTCATCTATTCATGTGGCCCCTGAATCTATCATAGATATCAATTCTAAACCTTTACCTTCAGTAGAGCTTTTTTGGCCTGAAGTTATTTTAGTTGTTCTTCATATTCCTTCAATGAATGTGCATCCTATGCAAACTCGTTGTTGCTACCCAATTTTTGACTCTTTATTTTTCGGAAAATAGATTTTTTTTGTTCAAGGGCAAATTTGAGCAAATTGAGAGTTTAGTGGTCGATTGGGGTTTAAATCGCGAAAATCAGAAACCAAGGACCAATTTAGAAAGTCGCGCAAAGCCAAGGTTGAGATTGAATTTTTGATGGGATTTAATTGCATAAAAAGTTTAAATCCATTTGGGTGCATTTAGAGAATTTTTAAAGGACCAAATCATACTTTTACCTTTTTAAACTTTGAAAAAATTGCACTGCATGATTACACCTTTCAGAGATGCATTTGCATGTGTCAGCTGCATGATTTTTGAAAGTTTTACCTTTTAAAACTTTGAAATTGCACTGATTACGCCTTTAAAGATTTGCATTGCATGTTGCCTGCTGCATAATTTTTGAAAGTTTTACCTTTTAAAACTTTGAAATTGCACTCGATCATGCTAGCCTTTTAAAGATTTGCATTGCATGTTGCTCCCGCTGCATGATTTTGGAAATTTGCATTGATGCATATTCCGCTGAACTTCGACCTTAAATGTCTCCAAACGATATCTCGACTTTAAAGGCTAGGCGCGCTCCGCGATTCAAAGTGGAGCATCAACGACTTTGGCTCTACTATAAAAGGGGTCGCATGAAGAGAAGAAAAAAGGAGAAAAAAAGAAAGGAATTCACGCAAAAAGGAGAGAAAAAGTAGAGAAAAAAAAACGAGAAAAAGATTTACGTAAAAAAAAACAAGAAGCAAACGACAAGCATCTTCATTCCCTCTCGTGCAGCTCTCTCTCTCGCTCGGTCTTTGTTTCTCTCACAAAAACTAGACCCCCTGCTTTTTTCTTCCTCACTTCTACCAGGCGTGCATCACATGTCGACCACCCATATCACTCCTTCTCATCACCATAAGCGCCCCTCAATCCCGACAGAACTCCTCCATCATCTCGGTAAGAAGCAGCGAGCAAACGACATCATCTCGCAACTTGATCGAGAGTTTTTCCGACGACCATTCCGCCACCATAGGCCACCATCTCCCGACGTCCACAACGCACTGTAAGAATCACCACGATCTCCTCTACCCAAAGGAGTTAACAGTGCAGCTTTTCATTACACTCAAAATTTTGCAAATTTCTTGTTCATCGTCTTCCCTCAGGGCGCGCATGCGGGGGACGATTTATGTCTTCCCTCGCATGCGGGCTGGGCTCGAGTAAGGAGGGTCGAGCTTTGCGCCCTGCCCAAGATCCCTAAGTGACCCTGGGTTCCGACCAGCAGACCGGAGCCCGACTCAAGAGAAATCATGGGTCGAAGCCCATAACCCGGACTGTCTAGGGTCGACGCCCGCACCCAAGATTTGTCCGGGCCTACTGCCTAGAGTCTTTCTGGGTCAGTGCCCGCACTCAAATAAGGGTGGGGTGACAGCACTCAAAATTTCATAGGGTCGTGGCGTACTCGAGCCACCCCTATATATATATAATAATATAAAAAATAAAAAAATACAAATTTTCCAAAAAAAATATTTTTATTAAAGAAAAATATTTTGTTTTCTTGCATACGGCCAATACACTAGCATATTTTAAAAATTGTTTTTCTTTTGAAAAAAAATATTTTATCTTGGGTTTTGAAGAGAAAAGGAGTTTTAGCATGGATTTCTCAAAGAAAAATCATTTCATGCATTTTGAGATTTTACAACAAGTTTGTAAAATCCAAAGGGTATTGGCCAATATTCAAAAAAATATAAAATCTTATTTTTTGGAATTTATTATTCACCATCGATATTTGGATAAATAAATCCTAAGGGATTAATATCCAAAATATTCGGCGGGAATGATATGCTATTATTCACCATCGGTATTTGGGTAAATAAATCCTAAGGGGTTAATATCCAAAATATTCGGCGGGAATGATATGCTATTATTCACCATCGGTATTTGGGTAAATAAATCCTAAGGGGTTAATATCCAAAATATTCGGCGGGAATGATATGCTATTATTCACTATCGGTGTTTGGATAAATAAATCCTAATGGGTTGATATCCAAAATATTCGGTGGGAATGATATCCCATTTGCCATTTAATTAACATATTTTTTTTTTCAAAGCCATAGCAAATCATAAGCAAACCAAAACGCCAAGCAGCCTTACCTTAGGTAGGCGTACTAGGGGTGCTAAAACCTTCCCTTTACGCAACCAGTCCCTTACCCTAGAATCTCTGAAAGACCAGTTTTAGGTTTCCTAGTAACCATAATACTAGGTGGCGACTCCCCTTTTTTTCAAATAGAGAACCCCCCCCGACATTTAATCCTCCGCTCACGAGGTAGAGTCGCCACGATGCCGCATTACTAAATTATTTTTTGGGGTGCAAATGGATTTTCAAAATTAAGAGGCATGCTGATGGTTCAATCGCACGCCATAAAGCCCTACTGGTTGCTCAAGGCTTCAGTAAACAACCAAGCCAAGATTATAAGGACACTTTCAGTCCTGTGCCTACTACTGTTACATTGGTTTTAGCACTTACTGCTCATTTTTGTTGTACATTAAGGCAACTAGATGTTAAGAATGCCTTTCTCTATGGAATTCTTCATGAGGAGGTCTAGTGGCTCTACCTTCTGGTTTTTTAGATCCTCACAATTCTCAGTTAGTTTGCAGGTTTTATAAATCCATTTATGGCCTCAAACAGGCTCCACGGGCATGGAATGACAGGTTCACTACCTTCTTTAGGTTTTCAACATACCTATTTTGACTCATCTCTATGTGTCAAACATCTTGATGCTAGCATGATTATCCTATTGGTGTATGTTGATGATATCATTATCACTGACAGTAATTCGTGTGAGATTACTACAATTGTTCAATCTCTTATTGTTGAGTTTGAAATACAGGATTTGGTAGATCTTCACTATCTCTTGGGTATTCAAATTGCTCATGTTGACAATGGTTTGTTTTCGTCACAATCTCAGTATGTTCATGAGTTGTTGGTTAAAACTGATATGCTTGATGCCAAAGGCTTGTGATACTCCTTGCCTCCCTTATTAGAGGTTGTTTAAGGATGATGATGTACATTTGATTATCCCATATTGTATTGAAGTATTGTAGGGGGCCTTGCAGTATCTGACATTCACACGGCCAAACATTGCCTTTTCAGTCCATCAAGTATGTCAATTCATGCAATATCCTATGGTGGTTCATTATACTGTTGTCAAATGGATCCTACACTATTTAAAGGGCACTGCCTCTTATGGGATTCATTATCTCCATGGTTCATGGAATCTTAAAGCCTTTAGTGATGCTGATTGGGCGGGTGATCCTAATGATCAAAGATCTACTACAAGTTTGGTTGTGTTTCTTGGCTATAATCCTATTTATTGGTCTTCCAAGAAACAACATACAGTATCTCGGTCTACTACTGAGGCAGAGTATAGAGCTCTGTCTTTCACAACTACTGAAATTAATTGGCTCAAGCAGTTGTTGATGTTCCTGCGTGTTCAAATTCCTCAGCCTCCAGTTATCTTTTGTGATAATCTCTTAGCCATTGTCTTATCTTTTAATCCCGTTCAACATCATAAGACCAAACATATTGAGATTGATGTCTATTTTTTTCTTGAACGGGTGGTTGGTAATCAACTCTATGTGTAGTTTGTATCTTGTAGGGAGCAATTTGTTGATATTCTCACCAAGGGGTTATGTGCTCCTTTATTTCAGATCCATTGTTGCAATCTTGTCATAACCCAATTTTGGGTTACCCCAAATCTATCCAAAAATAGAAAAAATAAAATAAAAAGGGGTCAGTGTCGGTAGAAAAATCAAGGTGAAAATTTTGAACATTTTCGAGAGCTCGATCGTACCTCTTTTGTGCCCAAAAATGAAGGCAAATGCAAATTCAAGGCTAAAGTAATTTATTATTGAAAAATCTACGTAACATTTAAGTCGAAAGATATAATTATATTTTTATAAGCCAGTTCAATTTAATCATTGGCCAATATAAAAGTGTAATTGTGTTGAAGAATTAATTTAGGGTCCGATTGAAGGATTTAATTAAGTGCAAGGACTTAATTATACTTTAAATTAGTCAAATTAATTTTATTAAGGGCTTAATCGATGAAAAATCAAGTTCTTGAGTTTAATTTGGGTTCAATTGAGAAGATTGAAATTTTCAGTGACCGAATTGAATTTTTCAAGCCAATTATGCAAAATCAGGGGCCAAATTGAACGAATTGAGAGTTCAATTGTTAATTGAGGGTTAAATTGTGCAAATTACAAATCAAGGACCGAAATAAAAAAGGCGCGCAAAGCTAAGGATGCTCTCGAAATTTTGACGAGGATACAATTGCACATAATTAAAAGTTTAAAGCTAATTGGGGATGCAATTAGAACAATTGCAAATTTAAGGACCAGGGCACACCTCTACAGCCCTCTGCAAAATTCAGAGGCAGCAACCTCATGCAATGTGCTTGCTAAAGGTTTGCCTCATTCCCTATAAATTGCCCCGTTCGCAGCTACAGAAAGAGGAGAAAAAAGGGGAGGCAAAGCATTTTAACAAAATAGGGGAGAAGAGATAGAAACAGAAGGAAAATTGTAGAGAAAAAAAAACCACCATGAAAATACTTGCAGGCGAGACAACCACCAGTGATTTCCATCTCCTTCCCCAGCTTCGGTGTGGTCTTTTCTCTCTCAGTTGACCTTCTCTCTCTTTAAAAACCAGCAGCCATCTATCACTCCCTCCCCCTCTCGGTCACCAAGTCCAGCGCCAGCTCCGACCACCTAACACCACCCTGTCATCACCAACAGCTCCCCTCTACTCCAGCAGCCCAATTGTGGTCTCAGGCAAGGTAGCAGAGCAACAGCCCGCGACAGTAAGGTAAAACTTTCACCTTCCGACGCCCACTCCGGCCACCACCAGTCACCATTTACGACGCCACCACAACAGGAATAACCACCTTAACCTCCTCTACCCAACGGTATTAACAGGTACATCATTCATCACACTCAAAAACTCTCCATGTTACTGTAGCGCCTTCGATTTTGCATGCATGCGAGTGAATTAATTCACTCCCCGTCCACTGTCCACTGCATGTGAACAGTGGGTTGGTCAGGCCGGGCTTTGTTCCCAGCCTAACCCCTTTAAGAAGGCGGGCTTCCAGCCCAAGATGAGTGAGCTGGTAGCCAACCCACCAAGAAAAATAAAAAAATACAAATACAAATTTTGCATAAAAAAAAATTTAAAAGACAAAAAAATATTTGTTTTTCGTGCATACGGCCAATACGCTAACATATATTGAACATTCATTTTCTAAAAAATATAATTTCGGAGTTTAGAGAAAAAAAATTGTTTTAGCATGGATTTCGTAAACACAAAAAAAATTGTTTTCTCGCATTTTTGGATTTTACAACATATTTGTAAAATCCAAAGGGTATTGGCCAATATTCCAAAAATATCAAAATCTTATTTTTGGGGATTCACATTATTCATTGTTAATGTTTGGATAAAGAAATCCTAAAGAGGGTTAGTATCCAAAATATTGGTTGGGATAATTCGTTATTATTCACCATTTGATATTTAGCTAAAGAAATCCAAAAGGGGTTAATATCCAAAATATTAGCGGGATAATTCGTTGTTATTCACCGTAAATATTTGGATAAAAAAAACCTTAAAGTGGTAAATATCCAAAATATTCTTATGGGAATAATACGTCATCATCATTTATCCAACATATGTTTTTTTGAAAGATCAACACCATATCAAACCATAAGGCAATCCCAAAACACCAAGCACCTTACCATAGGTAGGGCGTACTAGGGGTGTCTATAATTTTCCCTTTACACAACCAGATCTCTTGGCTTAGAATATTTGAAAGACTAGTTTTGGTTTTCTAGTAACCATAATACTAGGTGGTGACTTCTTTTTTTTTACAAAAATAGAGATAAAACCCCGACATGAATTCCCCAGCTACACGGGGAGAGTCACCGCGACACCACGCTCTAGCGGAGGGTGTCGACAAATGTCATGCTTGGTTTGCCAAAGCAAGAGCTTGTGGGGGGATGTTAGAGTATAAATAAAGTGTAAAATGTATGGATATATTCTAGAGAATGTAGGGGTTACAAAGTGTAAAATGCATGTGTATATTCTAGAGTATGAAGGGGTTATTATATGCTATATGAAATGTGTATATATAGGGACTGTTGCACACATGATGTGTGTGTAGAAAATATTCAATACAGTACAATAATTCAAATTCCAGCTCTCCCTCTCTTTCCTCATCTCTCGTCGTCTTTTTCTCATCTGAAGAGATTTTCTTCTTCTTCCTTGAATTACTTGTTAATTCACAGAACAATAACTAGGTGATTTGCCCGCGCGATGTGCTGGACTTTTTTTTATGTAGAAAACTAATTAATTTTTTATGTGTTGTAACTAGTTATTTTAATATTTAATTAATAAAATTTTAATAGATTAAATTTGTTAGAATGTTTTCAATTGAAGGACAAAATTGCAAGAAATCAAAACCTATATAATAGCACTAAGGACGAAAAAAACCAAATCAAATGTTCAGGGACTGAAATGAAATATGACAAAAAACAGTTGTGCTAACATCATCATGCGCAGGCAGGAGAGAGAAAAGGGTGGGAAAATGTTGAACGACCATTGACACGTCACCGGCCACCTTGGACTAACATGCGACGTACCATGGGGAAGAGAACATGTATGAAAATTATTCTAGATGCCGGTTGGATATTTTTGTATACCGGAATATGCCGCACGCACCGCCCGAAATACGCGTGAATATTCTGCCATGCATTGTTATTTTCTTGTCATGCATATTCTGTCGTCGGTTTATTGTTTAAATCACTAATAAATCCTCAACGAATTATCTGCGGACAGCACATTTCCATTGAGAAATTCATGGGCGATATTTATAACGATGAAAATTATAAATTTTACACAAACAGGATATTGTGGTGGATGAAAGTCATTTGGGATCTGACAAAGACTTTTTTTGCGGATTTTTCTTAACCGACAGCATGCATTAATAACCTGGAATTCCTTGAAAAGACTTCGACTCGACTAAGTTGTCGCGTATGTATATTCTCCGGACTGTCCGGCTAAATCGTCTAAGGATCACCACTGCTGTAGCTTTGGAGGTTTTGAATTATCAACATTCATCATATCTTGGGGTAAAGAAAACAGGAATTTGTGGTGTTCATTGCATCACGATTCTACTTAGTTAGGTATGGATCGTATGGTTTAGGTTATGTTGAGTTCCTCAATTTTTCTTTCGCATTAAAATGTTTGGCATTCAACGTGACGATTATTTTCAGCCATAGCAAAAATCTCCCTTTACAAATCAATTAACCTGAAATATTCAATTTAAATTTAACATTAATCTCTGTTGATAGCCGGGTTGACCTGAAATCTCAATAGCCAATTTCCATTAACGGAAACTAAAATCATGGTCTTTTTCTACAACTTAATTAACCTCAAATCCCAATACGACGATATTCTAAAACCAAAACCAAATTTTTTTCCTGAAATTTCAGTCTAGCAGTTTTCTTTAATCAAAACCAAAATATGTATGTGTATTTTAGTTATCCTGAAATATCAATTTGACAATTCTCTTTATGCGAAACTAATCTCTTTCTATAGCTTGGTTAACCTAAAATTCTAATATGGTTATTCCCTTTAACCAGAACCAAGATCTCATGAAAATCTCGCAGCTACGAGGAGAACTTTATTCATCCCATAACAATTTTCTTGCACAGCTTTCATCTTTTTTCAACTCACCCGACCTGAAACTTTGAAACTCGGCGATCTCTTTGAACTAGATCTTTCTAAGGGTATCTGTAACTATATTTTTTTGTTACTTGAATTAGAAGTTGATTTATTGGCTGTGAGTCTGGAAATCTTCCAGCATTCATTTAGGTTCTGTCAAAGACTTTTTCTTCGCTGATTTTCTTATCCTACTGCATGCATTAATAACCTGGAATTCCTTGCGAAGACTTTTACTCGAGGAAGGAGAAACGTAATACGTTAATGAGACTATAGATCCTTGCCAACAACAGCTACTGTTAATTGAGATATCTAGTGGCGGTTCTCACAAGGGACCGCAGTTCAATTCCTTAGTCAATTGGGTGTAGCTTTGGATTTAACGTGAGAACCAGGACGTGGGCGGCTTTACTACGATCTGCTTTCTCGAAGAAAATCTAACACTATATATTAACCGGCACACACAACCTTTCTAAAACACAAAGAGTTTCTTACTTACCTCAAATCTCTCAAAAAAGACTGAAAGTTTTCATTCCAAGCATCTCGGCAATGAAGAGTCATACACCCTTGGCTATAATTGCCTTCACCCTCGTCATCTTCCTTTATGGCAAGTACTTTCACAATATTTTAGATTTTTGCACAGGAGGAAACTCTATTACTATATGCGTATATATGATTCACTTTGATTATTTTTCTAACTCTTACATGCATGCATACACACATATATATATATATATATATATTTGTTGTTCGTATAGGACATATTAATTACATTTCATTGCTGAATGAATTTCGTGAATCCGGTAAACATATCAAGGAGGGAGTAAGAAAAAAGAAATATAAAACCAAGGAGGAGATGCTCTCTCTTTGGTAATGTCATCTTTTTAAAAGAAAAAAGACTGAAAAAGTTTGAATCATGTACGGACGTCTTAGATTCATGTCCTATTCTTTTTATATGGAAGAAAAATATTCACGTTCGTTAGCATGAAACAAGAATTTGATGTATCTAAAACTTGTTTGTGCTTTTATTTGATGATAAAAACATTTTCGAAATAGTTTACTCGTGAGCTGTGACTATTTAAAATTTTATTTGAATCGACCTAGCTAGATTTGATTGCAATATTAACAAAAATAAATCTGGCGCAGCTTGCACGCATGCAGGAGCTCAATCTGTGACTTTCTCCTTCACAAACAAGTGTCCATACACAGTCTGGCCAGGAGCCCTGACGAATCCAGGCAGTCCGGCATTATCTTCAACAGGCTTCACATTGGCAGCAGGTGCTTCATCTTCCCTGAGCGCCCCTGCAACATGGGCTGGCCGCTTCTGGGCCAGAACGCAATGCTCTACAGATGCATCGGGAAAGTTTGTTTGTGCGACTGCTGACTGTGCCTCTGGTGTCATTGAATGCAATGGAGCCGGTGCGATCCCACCAGCTTCCTTGGCAGAATTTACTCTGAGCGGTGATGGTGGGAAAGATTTTTACGATATCAGCCTCGTTGATGGCTTTAACCTCCCGATCTCGATAACCCCGCAAGGAGGTTCTGGCTGCCCATCTACGAGCTGTGCGGCTAACGTGAATGCTGTTTGTGATCCAAAATTAGCAGTGACAGGGGCAGACGGGACTGTGATTGCCTGCAAGAGTGCGTGCTTGGCATTTAACCAGCCACAGTACTGCTGCACACCACCGAACAATACACCTGAAACATGTCCTCCTACCCAGTATTCGATGACTTTCAAGCAGCAGTGTCCTCAGGCTTACAGTTATGCTTACGATGATAAATCTAGCACGTTTACTTGTCCCAGTGGAGGCAACTATCTGATTACCTTTTGTCCTTGATCGTATGTGGCGGTCACCACTTCTTTTTTATGGAAAGAATTGGAGGACAGCACATCAAATAAATGTTTTTATCATACTTAATAAAGAAATGGAATAATAGATTTGGGATTCACATCCCAAAGCCATCGATTATTAATTTCCAAGCTGTTGATATGGTAAAACTGTATGCCATTCCTTACGAATTTACATTATTTTTGTCAGAAAATAATATAGATCATATCTTGAGTACTCACTGGCGTCACCTAATAGCTTAAGTGCTTAGGTGAGATGGCTCCTTCACATGGTATCAGAGCCTTGTTAACCTAGCGGTCACGAGTTCGAATCTTAATACTCTCGTTCTTTTTGATAAAAATCAAACACAAGATACTGTGAGTCCGTGTGCAAGCAGGTATGTCAGAGAATAATATAAATCATATTCTAGTATCTCACCTAATAGCTTAAGAGTTTAGATGAGATGGTTACTCGACAGTTTTCTGTTAATAAATGTTTTTATTATTGTTTATAATGAATTGGAATAATAGATTTGGGGTTCACATCCCAAAGCCATCAATTATCAATTTCCAGGTTGTTGGTAAGGTAAAATTGTATGCCATTCATTACAAGTTAACATTCTTTTCAGTTAATTGGTCAGGGTAGCAATCCTTCAACTTTATTTTCAGTTCCTTTTGTAAAAGTAAATGGACAAGTAAACCTAGTCAATGTTCTTTGTATGAACAGTTTCGGTTGATCTATTAGAGTTTTTTCGTACAACGGATAAGACCTTTAAGAATGGAGATTAAATCATCTCGGCGTCCCTTCCATGATGAGGACGCGCCTGGGGCAGATGGTTATTTGGCTTGGCACTAACAACCTTTTTCTTCTTCTTCTTCTTTTCTCTTTGCTTGATTTTCATGTATGTCCCTTCAAAATCACAACGCTCACCTTGAATTTGTTATCATTCGGATTTTATCCCTGCTCTTTTGATTATTGTTAGTTTTATTTGGAATAATTTAAAAAACTAGCACTCTTTTACAATTTCACCCCCTTTAAGTTTTGTCCTCATTCTTTATATTGCTATTTTTTTTATAAGATGGTTTTTTTATTTTTTAGTTTCTTACAACTTCATACCCAAGTTTTTTTTCCTATAAGATTTTATCCTCATTCTTTTTATTTCTATTTTTTCACTTTGGTAGTTTTTTTAAATCGAATTTATCTTTTTTATTTTATCATTCAAAATTAAATTTGTTGGAGATTGAAATTTTTAATCAAGCTAAGGTCTAGGATTTCATAAGTTGTGGGTTTTAGAGATTAACCCACATTCAGGAGTTTCGCTCGGGTTTGCTTATTTTTTTTAATCATAATTTTTCAGTTTGGCTCTTTAACATTTATTTAATTAGAGAATACCGATTTCTTCTATATATTTTCTATTGGATCTTTCACTAATTTTGAAAATGAGGCAAAATTAGGAAAATTGATGGCTCGTGAGTGAGACGCACCTATAAGTGTTAGAGTATAAATAAAGTGTAAAATGTATGGGTTTATTCCAGAGTATGCAGGGGTTACAAAGTGTAAAATGCATGTTTATATTCTAGAGTGTGCAGGGGTTATTATATGTTGTATGAAATGTGTATATATAGGGATTATTGCACACATGATTTGTGTGTAGAAAATATTCAATACAGTACAATAATTCAAATTTCAGCTCTCCCTCTCTTTCCACTCTTATCTATCTTCGTTTTTCTCTCATCAGAAGAGATCTTCTTCTTCTTCCTTGAATTACTTGGTAATTCATAGAAACCCATAGTCTTAACATGGTATTAGAGCACAAAATGCTCACGCAAATGAATTGATTGATCCAACTCTTTGCTTCTGCAATCTACTTCTTCAAATTACTATTCATCTTCTTAAACAATTCATAAATCCTCTCTGGAATGAGCTTCTACTAAATCAATCAGTGAAAATCCTCATTGATCTAAATTATATATCCATTATATTACTTGATTAAAGTTCTCTGTTTAATTTAGCAATGGTGATTGCATCTGTGAATGTGAAATTAGATGATTCTAATTACTTTAATTGGAATTTTCAAATGCAACTACTATTGGAAAGCAATGGCTTATAGTCAAGAACAGAGAAGTTTTCAGAGAGAGCACCTTTGCCTGCAAAAATAAATGTAATGCCAATCAACTCTCAAGGTGTTCTTGGTTCATATCTTGCCCCTTCATACCATTCATCAGTTGTTTACAATGTCCATGTCTGTCAATTATGCAATAATAAAGGACATACAGCTCCGGTATGTGGATTCAAAGGTTATGAAAGGCCTAAGTATAATGTGTGGGAAAACGAATCACACCACTTGGTACTGCTTCTACAATGAGAATGGTCCTAATTTTTTGGCACTACTAGTGGTTCTTCAGTTACTACACCTCCTCAAATTCAACATCATGTTATGCATACTATACAAAATGCATATTCATCTTCCTAGCAATCCTCACCTCAGACATTACCTCAAGTCTGGATTATTGATTCGGGTGCTAAAAATCACATGATTGTTGATTTGTCCAACAGACATTAAGCACTCCTTATCCTACAACTGACACTATCTAAACAGCCAATGGTGAATGTTTGTTAGTATCTCATATTGGATCCGCATTTATTTCTACGCATACTAAACCAATTAAATTGAATTCAGTGTTGTGTGTTCCAAAACTATATGAAAATCTATTATTAGTTCATCGAATTTGTTTGGATAACAACTGTTGGGTGATTTTTGATGCCTTTTGCTTTTGGATTCAGGGCAAAGTCACAGGGAGAATATTGTATAAAGGGTAGTGCAGAAATAGACTCTATTCTCTTCCTTTTGTCTTCCTCATTCTCGTCTATCTCCTCTCAGTTTTCACCCTCAAGCTTACAGTGGTCAGTTTGTGTTGTCTTCTATCTGACAACATAGATTAGGGCATCCTACAAGTAATATTGTCAAGTTAATGTGACAAGTGCAAAATACACATCTATTTGTATTCCTTTTACATTATGCTTTTCAACATCTTTCAAGCTTATTTCAACATATTGAAAGTTATTTTATGGGTTTGACATGTTAAAGAGACTTTGTGGATTACTTGCTATAAAATAGGAAATTTTGCACTTTATATTTCAGACCTTTGTTGCATGTTTCAGGTTTTAATTCCTAAAGAGGAGTTTCAAAATTGGAAATATAGATATCAAGCTTGCTGGAAAAGTATTGTGGCAGAAATTCAATGCAGATTTGGGCATCCAATTGGAACAACAACGTCAGCCTGGACTCTGTTTGCGCACCAACACTGAACTGGGCATATCTGGAGCATACGATGTCCAAATCAAGTGATTCAAAAGCCCAAATTCATCTAAACATTTAGGGCTACAACTTGCATGAAGAGACCGAAGTCAGGAAAAATCATCTACATCACGAAAATACTGGTGCAATCTGGATGACGGGATATGCTTCCCAATTTGTCAAAAATTAGAGAGATTTTCTCTACAACACTTATCTCCTATTCTTTAGCTTGAGTGACACCATTAGGGTTAGGACTCTTCCAGAATAAAAGGGAAGATACATGCAAGCAAGGGACTCTTGACTCTTTCTCCATCAATTTTTCAGATTCGGCAGACAACCTAAAAAGGCATGAGCAAAGTGATTCACTTTCTTGGTTCAAAGGGGATAGCATCCATCTTCATTATTGGTTGTGAGAAGTAGCATTTCCATTGTAATCCTTACACTTTCAAGTATTTATTTATCTTTTTCCAGAATTTAAGCTATTGATTTCGGATTCATGCTTATGGAATTAGTTTGATATGGTTTATGTGCTTTCTATGTTTCTTTCAATCCAGTAATTGTTGTGGGGAACAAGAATAAGAAGCAAGTAAATTAATTTGATTGTCTTATCTATCACATTAATTTATTTAGGATGAATAGGACGAGTATATGTTCAAGCTTTTGAATGTTAGCTAGGAATAAATTACGTAGATCTTGATCTTAAAGCTACCGTTGAGTGAAGCAAAGATTGCTTCTCAATACTTAATTCAGCTTGACGATAAGGAACTAATTAGAAGTTTATTCGGATTAGTTTAGCATGCCTCTAGGTTTCCCTTAGCTTTAATGGAAGCCTAATTTATTTGCTTGTTGTGAAAGGATATTAATTTAACTTCTATGATCAACCGATTTGTAAGATTGGAGGAATCACCCCTTTGAACCGAGTTGCCAACATCTTGATTAACCTTCGTTAAGACTTAGCACTTTTATTTATTTAATTCTTGTTGATTCAAACCACCCCGTTCTTTTGAATTTGGTATTTGTAGGAAAATAAATCAATTTCCCTTGGGTTCGACCTGGTCTCTACCACCATACTACTAAAATTATTGTTTCGGTGATAGTAAAATCAGAATTAATTTGTGAAGGTTTCGACAACCGTCAAATTTGGCGCCGTTGCCGAGGAAGTTTTTATTTTTCTTTAATATCAAACTAATTTATGCCAAGATCTTCTCATACAGGTGAATTAGTTTTTGATCCAGAGATTGAAAAGACTACAAGAGTGAATAGGAAGGCTAAAAGACAAGAGGACATCTTGCCGGCCTTAAGACCTGTGCACAGTGAATCCGAGACAGACATACAAGAAGAAACTAGTGAAATAATGGCAGAACAAAGGACTTTGCGGGAGTTGGCAACTCCCAACGTTAACCAACAACCTTTGTGCATTGAATTTCCTAATATTGAGGTAGCTTTCGAATTAAAATCAGGATTGATTCATTTGTTACCTACTTTTCGAGGCCTTGCAGGTGAAGATCCCCATAAGCACTTGAAGGAATTTCATGTTGTATGTTTAACCATGAAGCCGCAAGGAGTGAGTGAGGAACAAATTAAATTGAGGGCTTTTCCATTCTCATTGGCGCATAAAGCAAAGGATTGGTTATACTACCTTCCTTCAGGGATCAATAAGGACATGGAATGAATTGAAGAAAAGGTTTCGGGAAAAATTCTTTCCGACCTCAAGGGCTGGAACAATTAGGAAAGAAATTAGTGGTATTCGCCAAAATAATGGAGAAACTTTGTATGAGTACTGGAAACGTTTTAATCAGCTGGTTGCTAGTTGCCCACACCATCAAATTTCTGATCAATTGTTGTTGCAATATTTTTATGAAGGATTATTGCATATGGACAGAAGCATGATAGATGCTGCAAGTGGGGGAGCACTTGTAGAAAAGACTCCTAATGCAGCAAGAGATTTAATTTCTATGATGGCAGCAAATTCACAGCAATTTGGAATCAGAGGTGACAACAATCCTAGAAAGGTAAGTGAGGTGAGTCACTCTAATCTTGAAACTCAACTTTCAGAATTAACCTCTCTTGTCAAGCAGGTAGTTTTTGGACAGGTAAGACAGACCAGAGTTTGCGGTATTTGTGCTTTTTCGGATCACTCTACCGACATATGCCCACAACTTCAAGAGGATGTAATTCCTCAAGTGAATGTTGTAAATGGGTTTGGTAACCAGCAAAGGAACCATGACCCATATTCAAATCAGTACAACCCAGGTTGGAGAGACCACCCAAACCTAAGGTATGGACAACCCCATAATCGGCAACAGTTCCCTTCTTTCGGTCAGAATAAAGCAGCCCCTCCACCTCACCAAGCATCAAGCTCAGGTATGTCTCTAGAGGATATTGTGAAATCTTTAGCAACTAACACCCATTTGTTCCAGCAGGAGACAAGAGCTAGCATCCAAAATTTAGAAACTCAAGTGTCACAGCTGGCAACGTCATTAGGCAAAATGGAGGCTAACAAGGGTAAGTTACCAGCTCAACCAGAAGTTAACCCACGGGAAAATGCTAATGCAATAGTCCTTAGAAGTGGTAAGGAGGTGCAGACCTCATCACCAAGGTCGACAGATGTCGAAGGAAATTAGAAAAAGAAGGAAACACGCCACTTGAGTCCCCTTTGCCAAAGTCAAGTAATGAGGTAAGTATTGAGTCAACTTTGCATAAGCCAAATACGTTAGTTGCACCTCCATTTCCTAGCGGGGTTGGCGAAGACAAAGAAAGAGGAGGGGGAGCATGAATTGTTTGAAACCTTTCGAAGGTTGAGATCAACATTCCATTGTTGGATGCAATCAAGCAAATTCCACGTTATGCCAAGTTTCTCAAGGAGTTGTGCACCAACAAGAGGAGGTTAAGAACCGAAGAAAAAAATCGAGTTGGAGAGAACGTGTCAGCTAGTAATACAAAGAAAAATTGCCTCAAAAAATGCAAGGATCCAGGTATGTTTACTATTCCATGTGTGATTGGAAATTATACGCTAGGAAGGGCAATGCTAGATTTAGGAGCATCAATAAATGTTATGCCTCTTTCAATCTATAAATTTTTGAATCTAGGACCTTTACAGGAAACAAGGGTAATAATTCAATTAGCAGATAGGTCTAACGCATATCCTGAAGGTATTATTGAGGATGTTCTGGTTAAAGTCAATGAATTAATTTTTCCTGCAGATTTTTATATCATTGACATGGATGATGATTGTGCTTTAAATTCAACTCATATATTGTTAGGTAGACCATTCATGAAAACAGCCAGGACTAAGATTGATGTGCATAAGGGTACTTTATCTTTTGAGTTTGATGGGGAAATAGTAACGTTTAATATTTTTGATGCTATGAAATATCCTGATGAATTTGAATCTGTTTTTCATATTGATGTTATTGACCCTATTGTGCAAGATGATTTTGAGCTGAATCTTATGAAGGATAAGTTGAACTTAGTGTTGCAACAGAGCAAGACAGATAAGGATGCAAGGAGAGAAATTGATGAAGACATGAAAGAAGCAATAATGTCCTTACACTCATTGCCTATAATGCCTAACGTGTGGACTAGCTTACCTGTTGAATTACCAAGTTCACATGTTAAAGATCTACCTTCTATTGTGCAACCACCGAAGCTGGAGTTAAAAATGTTGCCCACACATTTAAAGTATGTGTACTTAGGAGAGGATGAAACATTGCCAGTCATTATTGCAAATGATTTAACCGAAGTTCATGAGGAAAAATTATTAAGGGTTTTGAGGGAACACAAGACAGCAATTGGTTGGACATTGGCGGACATTAAAGGGATCAGCCCTACACTTTGTATGCACAAAATTTTCCTCAACGGTGATGCCAAACCCGTGAGGGAACCTCAGCATGAACCTGAATCCAAGTAATGAAGGAGGTTGTTATGAAGGAAATTTTGAAGTTATTGGACCAAGGGATTATCTATCCAATATCTGATAGTCCATGGGTAAGTCTGGTGCATGTAGTTCCCAAGAAGACTGGTAACTCTTGTCCCCAACGAACAAAATGAACTTATCCCAATGAGAGTGCAGAATGGGTGGAGAATGTGTATTGATTTCAGGAAGTTGAATGCTCACAGAAGAAAGGATCACTTCCCAATTCCTTTCATAGATGAAATGCTTGAAAGACTAGCAGGTAAGTCATTTTTCTGTTTTTTAGATGGATTTTCTGGTTACTATCAAATAATTGTAGCTCAAGAAGACCAAGAAAAGACAACTTTTACTTGTCCATTTGGAACATTTGCTTACCGACGTATGCCTTTTGGATTGTGCAATGCCCTAGGTACATTTCAAAGATGTATGATGAGCATTTTTTCTGACTTGATTGAAAATTGCATTGAAATTTTTATGGATGACTTTACTGTTTATGGCAATTCTTTTGATCAATGTTTAGATCACTTAACTAAGGTTTTGAAGAGATGTATTAGCACAAACTTGGTTTTAAACTATGAAAAATGTCATTTCATGGTCCAAAGAAGGGATAGTTTTTGGGTCATGTGGTTTTCGGCTAGAGGTATTGAGGTTGACAAAGCAAAAGTTGATTTGATTACAAGTTTACCCCTATCCTACTAATGTTAAGGAAATTCGTAGTTTTCTTGGTCATGCAGGGTTTCTATAGGCGATTCATCAAGGATTTCTCAAGATTGCACAACCATTGTCTCAACTTTTGCAAAAGGACATGCCTTTCCACTTTGAAGCAAATTGCAGGATAGCATTTGACAAATTGAAGGAGCTCCTCACCTCGGCACCAATCATACAACCACCAAATTGGGAGATGCCCTTTGAAATCATGTGTGATGCAAGTAAACTTGCAATAGGAGCTGTACTTGGCCAACGAAATGGAAAGAAAAGCCATGTTATTTGCTATGCTTCGAGGACAATAAACTCGGCTCAATGCAATTATTCAACCAAAAAAAAGAGCTTTTAGCTATTGTGTTTGCCTTGGACAAATTTAGATCATATTTGTTAGGATCTAAAGTGATTGTTTTCTCAGATCATGCAGCTCTTAAGTACTTATTATCAAAGAAAGAATCCAAACCAAGGCTTATACGCTGGATTTTGCTGTTGCAAGAGTTTGATTTGGAAATCAAGGATAAAAAAGGAGCTGACAATTCAGTGGCAGACCATTTGAGCAGAATTGTGAATGAGGAAGATATGCTACCAATTGCTGAGACATTCCCTGATGAGCAACTATTGCATTTACAAGGTAAGGAACCATGGTATGCTGATATTGTTAATTTTTTGGTTACAGGAATCTTACCTCATGAATTAAAGAAAGCGAAAAAGGACAAAATAAAGAATGACTCTAAGTATTACATATGGGATGAGCCATATCTTTGGAAATTAGGTTCAGATCAAGTAATTCGAAGATGTGTACCAAATGATGAAATTTATTCCATTCTTACTTATTGTCATAATTATGCATGTGGTGGACATTTTGGACCCAAAAGAACAGCTAGAAAAAGTTTAGACAATGGGTTTTATTGGGAAACTCTTTTTAAAGATGCCTACCAATTTTGTAAGAGTTGTGAAAAATGTCAAAAGATGGGTAACCTATCCCGTAGGAATGAAATGCCACAAAATCCTATTTTATATTGTGAAATTTTTGATGTATGGGGCATGGATTTTATGGGACCTTTCCCTAGTTCTTTTGGTTTTGTTTACATTCTTGGTGCCAAAACTATAGAACTTCAATATCTCACCGAAGCCTAGTCTTAGCGTTGCAAAATCTCTTTGCAGGTTACTGGAATCACACCAGAAATAATTCAGAAACTTGAATTAATTCAATTGGAAATAATCAACTGATTGTCTCCTTACAAACTTCTTCTTAAATAGTCTAATTTCTCACAAGACTTTAATCTAAAATAGGAAAGCAATAAAATAGGAAATCAAATAAGTAATTGAGGTGGTAACGGGTCTGAACAATCAAGGGGATTTGAGCAATTAGAATTCTAGGCTTGCTGAATCTCCAGACTCCGAATGTGTGTAGGTTACGGGTCCCTTTCCAAATTTGGCTCAATTGAATTATCTCCCCCATCCATGCTGATTCCATCCTGATCTGCAACGGCTACTTGGCTTGAATTTCCCTCCTGATTTGCATCAATTGCCGCCCCTCCTGAAGAACTTGACTCCGGCAAGTTATGCTGGCGATAGGCAGTGAATAGTTGTGGGTGTAGGCGGTTCAATTCTGATGCTTGTAACCAAACCGATTCTGAATTTGGACGATTTTTCCATTGGACTAAGAACTTGTAATATCCCCCTCGTCGAGTGGACACAAATTGATGATCAATAATTGAGGCAATTTCATCACGCGGTGCTGTTTGTCCCGGCAAGGACACGATTGGTGATGTTGCTGGATTTGTGGGGGACGGAATTTCACCTTTGAAAGCAGTGAGGTCTTCAATGTTGAACACAGGGCTGATCATAAAATCAGAAGGTAGTTCAATGACATATGCATTTTGGCCCATCTTCTTAAGGACTTTGAAGGGACCTGCTCGCCGGGCATGTAGCTTGGTGAAACTTCCTGGAGGGAAACGCTCTGGTTTTAAGCGAACCAGGACCATATCTCCTTCACTGAATTGTCGATCCCTCCTATGAGTATTGGCGGCTGTTGCGTAGGAGTTGGCGCTAATTGTCAGTCTTCGTTTGCATTCGTCATGGAGCTCTTGCATATAACTGGAGAAGTCCAGTGCAGCTTCACTTGGTCGTGGTGGCAATGGTAGTGAATTGATGTCTACGGGAGTGCTGGGGCGAGAGCCGTAGACAATTTCAAAAGGAGTGCAACCTGTGGACCTGTTCACAGAATTGTTAAAAGAAAATTCAGCATGAGGAATTACCATGTCCCAACTTGTGGCGTGATCTTCCACAAGGCAGCGTAGTAAATTGCCGAGACTTCGGTTCGTCACTTCAGTTTGGCCATCCGTTTGGGGATGAAATGCACTAGAGAACATCAGTTTTGTTCCCATCTTCGCCCAAAGTGTCTTCCAAAAATAGCTTACGAATTTGACATCTCTATCCGAGACTATTGAGGTTGGAATGCCGTGCAAGCGGACAACTTCTTGGATGAACAAGGCTGCCACCTTAGATGCATCAAACGTCTTGTGACAGGGAATGAAATGAGCCATTTTTGAAAATCGATCCACTACTACCATGATGGAGTCGTGTTGCCGCTGAGTTCTTGGTAGTCCTAGTACAAAGTCCATGCTCACATGCTGCCATGGTTTGTCTGGAATCGGTAGTGGAGTGTATAGACCTGCTTGATGTTTTGTACCCTTATTGATTTGGCAATTCCTGCATCTATCCACCACTGTATGCACATCTCTCCGTAGTCTTGGCCAATAGAACCGATCAGCCACTATAGCATAGGTCTTGTCATAGCCGAAATGACCAGCTAAGCCACCACCATGGAGTTCTGAAATTAAAAACTCACGGAAGGATCCGCGTGGGACACATAAACGTGATTTGAAAAATAGGAACCCTTCACGCAGCATGTAATTGCCTTGAGGTTGTCGTTCCTGTGCTGATAAGCTAGTCCAGATTTCGCCAAAGTCCTCATCTGTAGCATATTCATTTTTTAGGCATTCAAATTCAGTTACCTTTACCGAAGATAAGTGTAGCAAATGGGGTCTCCTGCTCAGTGCGTCTGCCACCTTGTTCTCCACCCCTGCTTTGTGCTTAATGACAAAGTCGAATTGTTGGATAAAATCCATCCAACGAGCATGGCGTGCATTCATCTTATTCTGTGAATTCAAGTGTTTCAAAGAGTCATGGTCAGTGTAAAGGATAAACTCTCTATGTATCAAGTAGGGCCTCCAATGCTTCAACGCTTGTATTAGAGCATAAAACTCCATATCGTAGGCTGAGTAACGCCTGCGGGTTTCATTAAGTTTCTCGCTGAAAAAGGCGATGGGATGACCTTCTTGGCTCAAAACACCTCCAATCCCTACATGGGATGCATCACAAGCCACTTCGAAAACCTTAGAAAAATCAGGTAACCTGAGCACCGGCGTCTGTCCCATCTTCTTTTTGATTTCCTGGAAAGCTTTGTCAGCTACGTTGCTCCACAAAAATGTTTTGCTTTTGAGGCTTTCAGTGATTGGGGCCATAATAGTACTGAAGTTGCGAATGAATCGTCGATAGAAAGTGGCCAAACCATGAAAGCTCCTGACTTCCGAAAAATTCTGAGGTGTAGGCCATGACTGAACAGCCTGAATTTTGGAAGGATCAGCCTTGACGCCTTGGCTGGAAACAATAAACCCCAGAAAATTGACACTCTCCTTCATGAATGAACACTTATCCCTATTGATAAATAGCTTCTCCGTGCGCAATATTGTCAGAACCTGCTGAACGTGATGAAGGTGGTCCTGTATGTTGTGGCTGAAAATTAAGATATCGTCAAAGTAGACGACGACAAACTTTCCCAAGAATGGCTTGAGCACTTGAGTCATAACACGCATGAAGGTGCTAGGTGCGTTAGTTAACCCGAAGGGCATGACTAACCATTCGAATAAGCCATCCTTTGATTTGAATGCGGTTTTCCATTCATCGCCTAACCGAATTCGAACTTGGTGATAACCACTCCGGAGATCAATCTTAGTAAAAATGGAACAGCCACTTAGTAGGTCCAACATGTCATCAAGTCGCGGTATGGGAAATCGGTATTTCACTGTGATCTTGTTGATTGCGCGGCTGTCAACACACATTCTCCAGCTGCCGTCTTTTTTTGGCGTTAGTAAAACGGGGACAGCGCAAGGACTGAAGCTTTCTCGGATGAACCCTTTGTTCAGTAGCTCCTGAATCTGTCGACTGAGCTCTTCATTTTCTGTAGGGCTCATTCGGTAGTGTGGAACATTTGGTAAAGTAGACCCCGGAATTAAGTCGATAGCATGTTGAATTTCCCTCATGGGAGGCAGCTGATTGGGCATCTCGGCTGGCATGATGTCCTGAAATTCACTCAGCAAATCCGAGAGTTCTATTGGTGAATGGCTGTCACCTTGTTTCCTTTCCCGTGTAATTAACATGAGCACCATCTTTGTTTCTTGCATGGCTTGTGTAAATTGACTCATTGTCAATACTGGCGCAACCTCCTGTTTAGTTTCGAAATCAGTGATCTGCAAGGGATCTAGGACCAGCTTCTTCCCCTTAAAATTGAATGAATATGTGTTAGCATATCCATCATAGATTACCCTTCGATCATACAGCCAAGGTCTTCCCAATAGCATGTGGCAAATAGTCATGGGGATCACATCACACCAAGCTTCGTCTACATACGTTTTCCCCAAGGAAAATGTAATCAAGCAACGCCTCTTCACAAGGATTGAATTGGTGTCATTCACCCAATTAATCTTATACGGGCTGGGATGTTTTTCCGTCTTCAATCCCAAGCGCTCGATGGCTGTTTCTGAGATCACATTCATGCCACTTCCATTGTCGATAATAACATTCATTGCTCGACCATTGTGCTCCATACGGGTGTGGAAAATATTAGTGCGCAGCCATTCGGGATTGGCTTGCAATTCTCTCCTTGAACCTGTTAGCACTCTGCTAATGACGCAACTGGGCAGGTTTGAGGCACCTAGGTGCTCACTTTCATATTCAAAGTCATCACACGTTTCCTCCACTTCTGCGCCCTCTTCCCCTTCCATCACAGCCAGCTCCTTCTCGCAAATAAAGGCTAACTTTTTATCTTTCGTTGGACACACTACAGCATAGTGACCAATTCCTTTGCATTTGTAACATTGTGGGCCATCATTGGCAGGCCTTGTCCCTCTTGAACCTCCATTGTTCATGCTCCTAAATTGTTCCCGTGGAGCTACAGCCCTCTGAAATTGATTCGTAGCTGTGTAATCCTGCTTCGCCTCCGTCACTGTAAATCTCCTTCCAGTAGGCTGCAATGTCTGCTTTTCAAGGCGGAGGGCCAATTGATAAGCCTCCTCAACATTAATCAACCTAGCAGTCCACATGTCCCTGCGTAAGTCATCCCTTAATCCCGTCCGATAACGGGCCAAAGTCTGTTGTTCAGTCTCCACGATCTTGCTGCGAACAGTCAGCTCATGAAATCGATCCGTGAACTGATCAACACTCATTGATCCCTGCCTAAGCTGAAGCATTTCTTCAAACATCATCTGTTCATAATCAATGGGCAAGTATTTTTCTTTGAGACGTTCTTTCATTTCTTCCCAATTCGCAACTGCTGGACGTCTAGTGCGTCGCAATTGTTCCTCAACACTCCCCCACCATGCTCGTGCGTGTCCCTTCAGCTTCATCCGAATATAGCGCACCTTCCTGTCCTCTGAAACTGAGAACCAGTCAAAGTAATCTTCAATGGCTGTCAACCAGTCCTCGAAGGCATTAGGCTCTTGCTTCCCAAAAAAATCTGGGATATCAACCTTCATTCTCTTGGTTAACTCGTCGAGAGGTTGGTAGTCTGCACCATGATTATCATACCGTCGGTTTGTATTATGTCTTTGAGGTCTATTTCGAATTTCATGTTCTTCAAAATCCTGATTCTCCTCCTCGTTCTGGTAAACAACTTCGTCTTCATCATCATGCAGCCTCCCCGCATACGCTGCTCTGCGCCTTTGTTGAACAGGAGTGCCATATCCCTCCCTAATTCCACGTTCCTCCATGACATCCAGCCGACGCATGATTTGTGCCATAACCGTGGCGATTTGATCAACTTGGAAATGCAATTGGGTTGGCTCTGCCTCATGGTTATTTGGGTGGTGGTTTGTGTTTTGGTGACTAGAGCTGGATTGGTTTGTGTGGTTTGGGTTAGGGCTGTTTGGGTTCGGGTTATTTGGGTTGTAGCTGGTAGGTCCTGGGCTATTTGGGTTTTGTGTGGTTGGTTGCGGGTTGATGTGGTTTTGGTTGGTTGGTGGCTGGTTGCCTGGGTTGTGGGTGGCTGGGTGTGGGTTGTTCAAATTTTGGGTGGTTGCCATGGCGTAAGAAGTGCCACTGCGGGTTACAGGCATAGGTAGATCAAATGCTCTGATACCAAATTGGTGCCAAAACTATAGAACTTCAATATCTCACCGAAGCCTAGTCTTAGCGTTGCAAAATCTCTTTGCAGGTTACTGGAATCACACCAGAAATAATTCAGAAACTTGAATTAATTCAATTGGAAATAATCAACTGATTGTCTCCTTACAAACTTCTTCTTAAATAGTCTAATTTCTCACAAGACTTTAATCTAAAATAGGAAAGCAATAAAATAGGAAATCAAATAAGTAATTGAGGTGGTAGCGAGTCCCGAACAATCAAGGGGATTTGAGCAATTAGAATTCTAGGCTTGCTTTGAATCTCCGGACTCAAATGTGTGTAGGTTACGGGTCCCTTTCCAAATTTGGCTCAATTGAATTATCTCCCCCATCCATGCTGATTCCATCCCGATCCGCAGCGGCTACTTGGCTTGAATTTCCCTCCGATTTGCATCAATTCTA